>JARDUL010272312.1:0-14867 GCA_030265205.1 Dirona pellucida | reverse complement strand
AAACACCCCCCCCCCCCCCCCCCCCCCTTTTGCACATATACACATTTTAAAAAAAAAATAGAAAAAATAAAGTCTTTAAACCATTTTGAAAAAAACCCAAACCGTTTATAATTTTCCACTTATAGTTAAAGAATGAATATGGAGCGGTCCTTGATTATAATCAGTTGGAAAATAATAGAAAAGTAATAACAGTGGCAGAGAAGCAGACAATAGGCAAGAACGTGAAAATGATTGTCAGCAGCAGGAATCAAATCTATGGCTGTTATGTCACCCGACTCCAAAGGCCAGCGAGGCAGACATGGGCTCGATTCCCAGTGTCAACAATAATTTTCCCTCTCTTGTCTTTCGTCTACTTTTCTGACACTGTTTTACTTCCCTAGCATTTTTTTAATCATAACCAAGTAGTCTGCACAGTCTCTGAAAGTGAAAATGACTACCAGAAATAATTTGTTTTGTTATCCAGACCCTTTTATGTAACAAAATAGTGTAGCAGCCGGCTCCTGGCTCCAGCCTTGGACAGAGCACAGACACAAAGCATATTTAGCGAAGTGTCTGATCTTATTAGTTGTTAAAAAAACTCCAAATTTTGCCAGAATGATATGTGAAAAAATATTCTTTGTATTCTTCTCTTCTTTGCTTGGATGTGTATGGTATATGAATGAAATGTAATCCTCAGATGTATCTTAAATTAGAAGAATAATTCTAAATTGATGATCGCAACATATTAATAATTGAACTAACTATTCTTTTCTGTTGTGCTTTCGATATGAAAGAAAGGGTTAGTAAGTGCATTCTTGTATTTATCAAAATTTTCACGAACTTAATGAACTATGACAATTTTCTAAATTACACAATCACCTCTAGCAATGTTTCTATGCAAAAGGCTCACTTTTTTATTTATTTGAAAATCCCATCACTGTTTTTTTCTGATGCATGTTAGGAAAATAATTCACTGACAGATAAATAGGCAATAGATAAATAAGATCAGGAAAAGGATTGCTGTTAGTGGGAATCCAACCCATGCCTGCAATAGATCCCACCATCTTACCAGCTGTAGCAGTTAGATACTCAATCTTTGTGATAATCCACCACCATGAAAATGTGGTTTTAAAGTCAATGCTGATTGCGCTGCTCTGTCACCAACTTTGGCCAATACATGCCGTAGTTGTTCATTGAATGAAGACTGCCACGTTTCAAAATGAGTTGAACATTTTAACTTCCAAACTCATTCACTTATCAACACAAACAAATAAAGACTATCGTGTAAATAGTTTTGTAGCTTTGAATGCTTTGTGTCTCTGCTTCAGCTTTTTTTACTATTCAGGTCCACTTCTTTGGGGTTTTTTTGTGTTACACTTGTTAATAATATAACAAATCAACCATTTTTGTAATGATTGATCAAAGCACATTTATGACTAATGCTGAATAAGGGGAACACAAGTCACATGACTCCATTTTATGAAGGTTACTTTTAGGAGATTTGACTTTTTTTTACCATACCATACCATACCATTATAATGTTTAAGTAGTAGTCATAAACATTATGAACAATAACTTACTGATAAATATAATTTCAATCATCAAATATATACATCAAAGAATTTAACTCCTAGTCAATCCCATTTTTTTTACTATTAATTGAACAAGCAGTTTTAGTTTCAGTTTTCAGGCTGTTCCAGACTTTTGCCGTCCGAAAAACCCCCCTTAAAGTTGTGTTAAATCTTTCCATAATTTCATCATTTTCAATCATCAAATATATACATCAAATAATTTAACTCCCGGTCAATCCCATTTTAAAAACTATTAACTGAACAAGCAGTTCTAGTTTCAGTTTTTAGGCCGTTCCAGACTTTTGCCGTTCGAAAAATAATTGAATGCCCCCTTAAAGTTGTGTTAAATCTTTCCATATGAATTTTGAATAACCCCCCTCTAGTAGATGACATGGCACAATATAAAAAAAAAACTGAAACATCAATATTGTCCACCTTATGTAACAGTTTATATAGTTGGATGAGATCCCCCCGCAACCGTCTATATTTCAGCGAAAGTAAAAATAAATGCCTTAAACACTCTTCATACGAATAATTAATTATTGCCTTGACCAACTTTGTTGCCCATCTTTGCACATTTTCCAAGGCAACAGACTGCCATTTAAAAACTGCATATTCAAGTCTTGGTCGCACAATTGTTTTAAACATGTGAATAAAACTTCGTTTTATAATGCCCACCAACTTATTAGCTCCATTAATGTTATCATTAATGTGGATATCAAAATTTATTTTTCTGTCAAAAGTAACTCCAACATCCTTCTCTGATTCAGTAGGAGTTAAAACTTCAGTAAGTTCCTCATCTATATAATATAAAGTTTCGGTATTTGATCTTCCAATATGTAATACATGACATTTCAAATTATTGAAACCCAACTGCCAGTCTCGGGACCAAGCATGCATAGAAACATGCATAGAAACTGATTTAACTGATCTTCTCAGATATTACAGACCTATCCCCACTGATTTTATGTGGCTGTATATCCCAAGTCATTTTACCAATAACAATAATTAGATATCACCAGAAACAGTAGAATCGTCTGTTTAACATGGTTTTGCTTACTCGAAATTCAAATGTGCAAAAAATTGATCAGTGCACCCTTTATCAGCACCGGGCACATGTTGTCTTTGTCTTTATACTTTCAGAAATATAAAACGCTAATGAGCACTTTATAACATTTTAGTTAAATACGTCAAGTCCGGTCTAAATGGATCACTGTAGTAACACTCATAGACCACATTTGAACAAAGAACAATCTGACACACCAACACACACAAATACAGCTAGCCAGAGAGCTTGTTTTAGAAGTCAAACTCCTCCTTTTAGTTCTCCAGCAGCCTCATCACATTTTTTTCCTTTTGATTGAACAATTGTTTCCACTTAAGTGGCATGAATTCTGCATGTGATCAAATTCAATGAACATTTTTTATGTCTTTCATGAGTATCTTTTTGTTTATGCTTTAAATTATTTTTTAATGTAGAAGGCACTTACATTTCCCCCCCCCCCAAAACCAGCAATTCTTTAAAAAATATTTTCTCAATATTCTAAATAGAAACTGTAATTAGGTGTAAATTTCCTTTTAAACTCTTCATATTTGCCAAATCAATTGAATATGCTTACATATTATGTGATGAAGTGAGATATTGAGGGCTGTATTTTTGCTTTCTCATCACCCTTATTCTGCATTTACCTAAGTCATTGATTCAAAGGGTTGAGCTGTAAAGTCTATTATAATCCCCAGTCCATGTTTTATAACCCGTCAACAAAATTAGGTAATGGTTCCATCATTGCTTTGTATTCAGGGCAGAGTAATATTTCCCTGAGTTCTCAAGACATGTCAAGATGATTTACGTAGATGTAGAACAAGCATGATGTAATGAGTGTCATTAAGGTTGCTGCTAACATGTGGTGTCAACGATTAACTTTGCTTTGTCGTAGCTTTTAAAAATACTGACAATAACTGCACAAAATTTGCCACTCTTGTATTTGCAAGTCACTCTTGTAATATTGCTTCACCCATTTGTATGATTTTCAAGTTGATGTGTTTGATACAGGAACTGGTTAGGTCTTATTAATAACATATGTTTCATCTCTTATAAACATATAGAAAGGTTTACAATAAAGGTTATCTCTCTAAATGAGTGGATGATAGAAGCATCTTTTGACTAGTAGCCCTTTAGACGAAGACATGAGTGTGGGATGAAATCCTTATGTGGCCAAATGAATGTCCACCCAGCTTTCCCAGATCCCCAAAGCATGAGGAAGAGAGAGAAAGTTAGAATCTATTGGAAAAAAACCATAAGTGTGTTCTTATGAACTTAAATTGGCACTTCTTGGCACTCATGGATATGTTCATATTCTGTCAAACTCATTCCGTCATCTAACTTTTCATAACACTACACAATCCTAATCATGTCCATTTGTTTCTCTATTACTCAAAAATATCAAACAAATGTGTGGTCTTCAAAGTTTGTTTTCTGGTTTTCTTCTATTCTAATTACAGTGACAACTTGTATCATATCTTGTATGATAAGACAGGGTAGTTATTAGAAATTTCCCAGCAGACTGACTTTGTTTTTCGGGAAGAGAATTATGATGTATATCATTATTCAACATTGATGTTCAATTATTGGTCTATCTCTATTACAGCATTGTTCTATTGCAGTATTTTAGAAAATAGAGTGGCTTTTGTGAAATTCAAGCTACCATTGATTTTAATTATATTGGTTTAATGATTCTAAGATTCAACAATTATTTGACCACCTAGAACAATTAGATCTTTTCATTGTCATTTCACTTTTATAATCTCAAGCCTACACGTCTTTTTTTATGTGACATTATTGTGGGAATATATAATCAAAGAGACGGTTATCATATGTGCCACTGATGATCACTGCATTATAGAATATGAGTTTGCATAATTAAATATTTCAGTTTTTATATTTACGCTTGATTTTTTATTTGATTTCAAGACATGCATATTCAACCTTCATGTTATGTTTTTCACTCTAAAGCAATACTGTATGTAAATTTTCCCTTTGAAAAGATACATCAAGGTCAGAATTAACAATTTATACCAGTGCAAAATTGTCAACAGGCTAAATGACAACAGATCTTTCAGGTCATTAGTTAAACAAAATTGAAATAAGACATGGAAGAAGTCTTATAACCATGACACCTCTCTTCTCTCTCCATCAGGGAAGTCGAAATGAAGATTCACATTTCTTGGTGGAGAAGCACAAGGAGAAAGGTTTCTTCACACTGCAAATGAACAAGCAGAGAGGCATGTTTGTTGGGTTTACCCCTCGTGGTGCAGTCAGACCCACTGTTGATACAGGCATCAACAACATCCATGTTTTCCCAGAAATTTTGGAAGGTACGTTCATGCTAACCAAATGCTCAATATTTAGTCTACATGCTCAAATACTCGCTATCACCTGCTGGGTTATAAGTTTGGTTTTTCTTTGTTTTGTTTTTTGTTTTTGATTTTCAGCAAAGACTTATTATTTTTTTGTCTGTCTGTTTTTATTGTTGTTGTTGTTGTTTGTTTGTTTTGTTTTGGTGGGAGGTTGTATTTTTGGTTGACATTTAAGTAATTTCATAATATTATTTAATTTATCAAGGATGTTTAACTTCAAAATCTTATTTTATATACCATTTAAAAAGATAATTGAATATGCAATTTTTTTCAAAATTGAATATATTTCATAATATGATGTAGATTTGTTACATCATTTTTTTTTCCTATTTTTTTTGTCAATGGAAACTAAAGTTCACATCCATATTTCATATGACGCAACTTTGCTAAAATGAAACTCTTAAAAACATATTCTCAGTTGTCACCAATTAATAAATCATTTATATATTTTTAGCTGGAATGTCAAAGCAGCGTTTGGGAGAAGACAAGTTGACTCCCATTTTGGAAAAGGACGGATATGAGGAGTCACCAAGATCATATCGCACTCCAGATGTCAAGAAAAAGGCAAAGACTGAACTTGAAGGTAAACAGGGTGTAGAAATGTATTATGAAAGCTTTATAAATTTTAACTATCACAAGAGATACATTTTATAAAATCAATTTATTACATTCTCTTAGAAATTGGGGGAATCGCATTGTTTTTCAAAGTGAGTAGTTTAAGTTTAAGATCTGACATCGGAGCTGTGCGCAACAATGGATCATGTTTGCCCCTTGTTTGTATAATCTGCAAGTAAAAAAAAAAATAAAAATAAATAGTCTAAATCAGATCTCTATGTATTTCTTTTCTTCCAGATGGTGATTGCCGTGTCGTGGTCAGTACCTCAGAGAATTTGTCCAATGCTCAGGTAGCTTTAATTGTGTTTGGTGACCGTGGCAGTACCGGTCCCATTGTACTGTCTGGTCCACCCGGCAATGGGCCAATGTTTCAGGCTGGGAAGTCTGATGAATTCAAGGTAATTCTATTTCATTTTTTTCACTGTTGGCCAGTAAACTGTTTATCTTGACTGAGGTTAGAATATGTGAAATAAATGAAATAAAGTATGAAGATGAAAAAAAAGAAAAGAAGTTTTTAAGCATTTCTTTAGCTGAGGTCAAATTGCTTTGTTTTCAAGTGATTAATGAAACGATTTGAAAAAAGTTTGAATTGAGTTTATTTTGAGCCATATTTTGGTTTAACTTAGATATAATCTGAGCACATTTTTATTGAGAATATGATATCTGTTGAAAGAATTCATGACCCCAGATTAACAAGGTTTTACTTGGCTTCCTGATAGTTTCAAACTTTGAGAGTGTCCAGGGCAAGGACCTGTCTTAGGACGTAATCTATAGTATTCCAGAATATTAGAGCTGTGTGTCAAACTTGGAAGGAAATAATTGATAATATGCCTCTAATTCTGTAATATACATAATATGAAAGTGGTTAAAAAGTTTTAAGTTGAAAATCAAAGCAATACAGATTGACAGGATTTAGTGGGACGATGCTGTGTTGCTTCGTAGTGTGATCATATAATTTTTTGGTCAGCTGTCTTTCGTTTTTCATTATTTGTCTTCCTTTTGGTCTGAGTATTAATTTTCACTGACCTGTTTAAATATAGCAATCCTATTATAATGTTATCAGTACTTTTTAGTAAGAACAATCTTGTTTAACTGTTAACGTTTTAAGATACAATTTTTGGGAAACAAGAATTTAGCTATTGTGGTTACTTTGGTCTTGGGACATAGAGGTCCTTGGTTCAAATCCTCGGTTAGACGGCTCTTGGTACCTTTCAAGGTCTTATCACTGATAGACATTAAATCATAAGGGCTTTCCTTTGATAATTTGATGTAACAGTATAAAGACAGGCCTGAAACTTATATCTAAAAAAACCAATTGCAAACATTTCTTCAAAATTTGGTAAGAATGTGCTAAAACCTTGCTAATATTGGGATGCAGTGTGGTGATAGGATAAAGAATTGTTGGGTTTGTTTATCTTCCCCCACTGATAAAGTAGAAAAATGTATTGATGATGTTTTAATGATGTGTTTCTCTTTTGTCAGATTAATCTGGCTCAGATTGGCAAACCATTCAAAGCTCGTTTAGAGTTGGTTCCTCGTAGCCAAACCAAAGATCCTTCATGGAAAGTCCAAAGCTTGAACATCATCGATATGATAACACAGGTAGGGTTGTCTCAATATTTGTATTACAATATAAACTTTGATTCAATTTATTTCGATTTGACACAATAGGATACCTTAGTTGGTTGGGTGGCTGATTTCTATGGTCAGGGTGATGATGATTCAGGCATAGATCTGAAATTGACTTTGTATAATTTTTGTTGATTCATTTCCCACCATTTTTCACCTTATTCAATATGTTTATGTTTTTTTGCTTTCTTTGATATATCAACTGATGGGACATTATACATGTTTTCAATGACTTATTTATTGTGCAAATATGCATTATTTATGTAAGCAGTATTTATCTTTAATAGAAAAATCTTTTATGTCTTAAAATATTCTTTATTTACAGGAAAAGTTTGTATTTTCCTTTGACCGCTGGATGTCAAGAACCAAAGAGGATCAGGACATTATGCGAGAGTTACCCGTGGTCAGGAAAGGACATGAAGATGAAGCATTGGCTGGTACAGTATTATTATTATTTATTTGGTGAAGGCTTTTTGAAATATACTATTTTAACCTGAGTGTAGAAATCATTCTTTGATGGTTTTAATATAATGAAGTGGAGCATCTTAAAAATGTATAATGCATATAAAATGCCATAGATTCCAGTGATTTAATTAAAGATTTAAAAGCCCAAGCATGAAAGTGGCATCATCATAGTTAATCATTAATGTTTGTTTTCCACAATAAAATTGTAGTTTGAGTGTTTTAGATGGCAGCTATCAGGAAACCTCACGACATTGACAATATGATCCTTTTGAAAATGCACTCTAAAACATTTACATTGAAAATAGTATTAAAACTAAATGATGCTAAAAGATTCCCTTGTCCTGATCATTGACATTTGAATACAGCGGCAAAGTAGCTAAAGTGTAGAATGTGCATATATCCAATTTCAAATGTGATGATATTTCTTTGCTTTGTTAAGAAGCAATACTTCTGGAGAGAATAATTATTTTGATACCATGATTATTGGCAACCTACTGTAAAGTGCTTAGAGCATGGTGATGATCATGGATAAGTGCTGTATAACTGCCATTCATTATTATGATATTTGTTGACTTTTTTTTTTACTAATGACTAATAATGAGAATGTGATTATGTAATTGAGAAATTAACAATTTGTATTTCTATATTCTAGTGGTGACCTACATTGTAACAGTTTACACTGGCAAAGAGCCGGGTATGCAAACAGATGCTAAAGTCTATATCAACATGATTGGTGAACATGGCGATACAGGCAAAAGGCACCTGAGAGTCTCAAACAGACCAAAGCTATTCCAAAAAGGACAGGTAAGACCATTGCTGGCAACAAATCTGAGTTCAGTTAGTTTCTGTACACTCATATATTTTAGTCCTGTTGAAGTAAGGAGTGAGGAATGAGAATAAATTATATTTTCTATGGATGTTTTATGTAATGAATCAGGAAAGTAAGCTATCACACCTTAATCTCTCAATCTCAAGGCCAACATCTTTGTTTTCCCTTTGATTGGCAACTAAACAGAGTTCAGCTAGATTTTGATCATCCATATTTGGTCCTGTTGACGTGGGGAGTGAGGGATGAGAGTAAATTAAGTTTTTTAAGGGTATGCAATATAATGAATTGGGAAAGTAAGTTATCACACCTTTTATCTTTCAACCTCAAAGCCGACAATTTTGTTCTCCCTTTGATGACCCCCCCCCCCTCCACCCCTACCCCAATGTTTGGGTCACCAAGTAATAGAATTATTTTCTCTCTCCTGTCAGGTCGACCAGTTTGAAGTAGAGGCTGTCCACCTGGGACAGATGAGTAAGATCTTGATGGGACACGATGAGACTAGACCGGGAGAGGGCTGGTTCCTGGACAAGGTCATCATTCGGGAAGGAAAGAATGCAAACATGCAGTTTGTCTTCCCTTGCAGTCGGTAAATACATTAAAAAAAATCACAGACACTCTCCTTATTTAGGATCACTTTAAGTTTCATTCTGGTTACCCTGATGTCACCCTAGTCCAGTCATTGCGATTCTCAGATTGAAGTTGAAGGCTAAAAGGCTCTTTTGTACAAAATATTCACAGCCTAGGTATAAATACATCCTGTAAGGTTTGTTGAACTAATGATAAAGAAATGCTAGGAAGAACGATCGAAATATTTAAAAATGAAATCATGCATTTTGTTTATATCCATAATGGCACTTCCTGAGTACAATAGGAAAGCTAACCAATGAATAATTTTATCTATCCAGATTAATGGTGAATTGTATTTTATTTTTGACTGCAATGAGAAATAAAAAGTGCTTCATCTCTTTTACTATAAGTACACTTTTTAAAACTTTAATGAACAAATATTTATATGAAATTGTATATTTTAAATTGCATTGATTGACTATTGAAATAAAAGAGGATATGGGTATTTAAAACCAAATTAGATTTAAAAGATTACTGCTTTACAGGCCATTTCTTCTACTGTATTTTATCACCTACACTTTTTTCCGTTTTATTTCCGGTTTTTCCGTTTTATTTCGGGGAACCTCATAAATGATTTTTGTCCATCTAGAAACAGCAACAGAACAATGACAATGATGACCAATTTTAAGATTATATATTTGTTCCTGGAAGCTAGGATAACTACGTTATATGCATAGGCTCAATATAGTTTCTGTATTCTTCCTTCATCAGGTGGTTTGACTCAGGGATGGAGGATCGTAAACTGGAACGAATCCTGGCTGTACAGGGTATGTGACCTGCTTTGCTGTGTGACTTGACTAATGGTGGAGGCACTGATCTATCCCTATGCACTCACATGACTTTTTCTCATTTCCTGCATCAAAATAACCATGACCCTGTAATGTTTTCAACTTTTATATTGCACAATTCAACTGCTAAGTCATGCTCAATTCGCTTGTAACTGCACAATATTCTATGTTGAACAGACAGATTTGATGAAAAAGTTGTTTCACTTTGGAGATTTGATGGTGAAACTTGTATTCTAATGGAGAAGCGTCATTATTGGTGTCAGTGTCATGTTTCCAACCCTGAACTCCACTCTTTCCCTTACAATGTATAATCATGTAACTATAATATTCACATATTTATTTGACCTGTAACCTCTGACTTTTTAAATTTGCTTCCAAAACCTTTACAGTGCTGATTAATTTTTATGTTATTTTTTGTTCTTTGTGTGGTGTGTCAACTGCAAAATTACACTTACTACTGGAAAACATATATCTATTCACATGTTTAATACCTAATCTTGCCATCTTTGTTATTTGGAAACTATATAATGTCTTTTCAATCGATAGCAAATAAAGTATTACCAAAATTTTATATCAATGCTTTAAACCCTATATTGTATCAGTTGCCAAAATATTCATGAATTAGAAACTTGTATTGTAAATTATATACATATTGAAACCAAACTTTAATTATGATATTTTTATATTATGAAATAGATATGCTTCATGTGATGCTACGGAAAGTTAACCTGGTACAGAGCTCAATTTCCATCAGATTTTTTATCCTGTGTTAAAAAAGATTACCTCTTTGAAATCTTGCAACGTCAGAATTCCCATTTTAACCTCAATTACAGCTTATCTACTGGGCTATTATATTATATTGTGCGTACAATCATAATATTCATGACTGTTTGTTCCTCTTTAAAAGTGAAAATCACTTCACCAATTGAATTCCTACCATCTAAAAATAAAATTAGAGAGCTTCCCAAATGTCTTCTTCTCCGTCAATTATTGAAATTTTGAGCTGATGTTTATTATTTGTTATTATGAGCTGTGATAAAAATAATGATATTAATCTTCAAATTTGTTTTTAAACTATTCGCGCAGTCAACACTCCAAACCGCTACTCATTGCTGTGTGACTTTTGAATTGTTGCTATATGATATTTATAATTTAAGTGTGCATCAGTATCTGGATCTGTAAATCCACTCGAAGTGGCTCACTACTGAGCATTGGTTTTTGTGGAAAAGGGTGAGTCCTTCCTGCCAAAGCCCAATTCTAAATATTTCATTTTTGTCTGTATGAATTGCTCAAGCCTGGTGTGGTTGACACAGTCTTCGGGAAGTATATTCCAATCTTTGATAGTTTGAGGCACAAAAGATTTCATGAATGAAAAAGAACACATTGACTGTATATCTCATTTTGATACAAGGACTTCAACATATTCCGTCTTGTCTGCTATCCTCACCGGCCAAAGTAATGTTTTTAATTATTTGATTTTATATCAATGTTAAAAATTTGTAAACGTACCAGTGTGCTGTCAGGTGTGCCAAGAACATTACGTCTATTTGAAGTTGTAAACCATATTGCTTGCAACACATGATGTTGCTTGCAACACATGATGTAAAAAGTTTAAGAGAATGCTTTGAAAAAATCCTATTTAAACGCAATATTAAAAAATCCACATGTCATGCATACCTATCTGTGCTTTATGATCGTCAACTATTTCAATTTGCTTCAGTTCATCTATTTGACTCGCAATGTTACCATCATATAAGTTCACAAGTTGTCAATATCATATTCTTATTTTATTTGGATGGGTGGATAATAACCAAAGCATATGCATAGATACTTTTTGGCATGTTAGATCTCAATATTCCTTGATAATTATGATAGAAAAAATTCATTCTTCTTTTATTTCTGATACAATATGCCAGCTTTTGATCTCACTTTGTCCGATTGCCGACATCCTCTGTGCTTAAAAAAAGACAGGCACATGAAATTGAATTATGTATTTTCTAGTCTTTCGTATGTCTTTCCATACGTCAACTCAGTTTAATGGTAATGGTTGAGAGCAGTAAAAGGTTGCGATTGTCAGAAGTTTTGTATAAGAAGTTTTAAAAGAAAATAGATGTAAAGGCATATAAATTATATCACGTTGGTTTAAGATGTCCTTTAAAAAATGATGTCCTCTGCCGTCAACATAGAGAGGATACAGTGTGAAGAGATTAGGGATTTTTTTTTTGTCTTGCCTAGTTGACAGGGAAACAGGGGGGAGAATCATGTTGATACCTTACGATTAAACAGAGTTGACTGATAGTTTGTGAAATATACTATCTAATTATTTTGCTTATGATATGGTTTTATTTTATCTGTCTCATCTACTACCTCATATTAATTAAATTTGATAGTCACATATTTTTAATTGTATTTATAAGTATCATTGTTTTGCATTTATTTTATCATTCTATAAACTATATTTAATTTTTACTGAAAACCAAGGAATTAAATGAAGCTTACTTATGAGTTTAAGCTTGCATTTTTCTCAGCAGTGAACAAAATAGATAAATATTGATAAAACTATATTGATCTGTTGGATAGGAAACTTTTGACAATGTGAATTCTCAAAGTTGTGTTAGAAATCACACTAGGCTGTCCGAAAAGTAAGATACAACTGTACAGAATTTTATGGGGAATTTAATGCTTTTGAAATCTCTAAGCGCAAGACAATAGCTGGTCATATGTGCTGTTTGTAACATAGATAAACTGTAAACAGGCTTTCTTTTGAACTCATGTGCGAGCGATGTCACAATAAAGATGGCTGCCCCCAATGAACAGTTGACGTGTATATGGAGGCAAGTTTGCTTTTTGGGAGGAAAGAATCTTGCCCTTTGGCACCGACAGGACAATGCATCAGTCTTTGTAGCAGATAAATAGCATAGTGGTGATAATAACCTTTGCACAAAGTTTTATTTTTATCATATTAAACACGTTGCTTGACACCTCCTTTATGCTGTTTCGGAAGAGAAATATGGATTTATTTGCCCCCCTAAAAAAATGAAAAAAACCCCAAAACAAAACACACAGAAATGTTTAATTCTTGTGCCGAGATCAAATAAACAGCTTTTTAAATGTATTTATTACCCCCAAAAAAACCCCCAGCCAAATATGAGAAAAATTTATAAAATTTTGTAAGCTTTACATCATCTCTAAGCTAGGGAAAATAGATGTTGTTGGTGTACATTTTAAAAATTTACCCTAAGATCTGTGAGAATGATTTTTTTGATTGTTGCTTAGAATTGCTTAAAAACTGAATGTATCGCTTATGTCAAATGACTACGCATTTTTATATCATATATCTTGAAAAATACAATGGCTATAAAAACATTATATTTTGTATATTTTACAAGAATTGTTAGAATCTTTATTTAAAGAATAAAGCCAGTTTTATATGAAATTGCTCTTGCTACATTTTCTTCTTTTTTTCTAAAAGTCAGGAATGACTAACATTTCTTGCATGCTTAGAAATTAAAAATATCCCTGGAAAGTTTAAGAATGTTGTAAATCGCAATAAAAGTGCGTAGTAGTTTGACATGACTCATATATACATACAAGTATTTATCTCTTCAAGATTGTTTGATTTCTAAGCATGTAAGGAAAAATTGTTACGTTTTTGTTATCTGAAATCACCCTCAATTCACCTTGATATTCTTTATCTCACCTTGTTAATTAATTAATATATGATAGCTTTTCATTCTCTAAATCAATAAAAATCTAAGTATGGATATGTTTTTAAGGATGTCATTTCACAAAGCATTACTTATGAATCACAAACTGTGTCTGCATTTCATGGTTAACATTGCCCTCGTTCTCTTCATTTCCCGTTTTTAAATCGTCTGAGCCAAGAAAATGGGAAGTTTATTAAAATGTCGCATGCTCATGTAATGTGATTGAACATGAGAATAGAAATATGACAATTGAAGCTAATGAGAAAATTTAAGAATTTTTGTTGCACCTGACTTTGGTATTGATACGAAACAGCTTAATGGTCCATATAAGTGTTGAATGATTATTTGTATCACAATAACATGTAACTTTAATGTTCCTAAACATTTTTGTGCGAATACTAATCGTACAAAAATTTGCATCTTAATGATAATGAATAACTGACTCATAGCTCTACCCTAACTTTAACAAATTGATCAACTCACAAAGTTACTGAATAGCTTTGGCAAATTATTACAATTTGACTTATCTCAATGGGGTATAAATTTATCAAATTTGACAAGCGCCATGCATCCAAAAATTGTTATTATTCAGGATGATCATCAAGAAGTTTGGTTGCATAGAGTGAGGGTATTAACAGTAAATGTCTCCACTTGCGTAGTTGTTGCTGAAACTCTAAAACTGTGAATAATAAATAGTCACCCTTTGTGAACTTAATTATACTATAGTGAAGGGCATTTATTTTATACACCTCCACCAAAGTGCTCTATGCGGTTGATTTGCAAAATAAAGTTAATCATATTTCACCTTTTAGAAAAATTTATTTTGGTATAGTATATTATTAACAAAAATACAAAATTTAAAAAGGAAAAAGTTATTGAAATAAAACTCTTTTCTTCTTCTTTTGTAATGAGGAATAAGTTTTCTGAATGAACAACCTAAAGATGAGAACCTTTTTCTAATTACAGAGCCGGCCCCTTCTAAGATCACTCCAGGTAAGATATTATGAGTTTGGTAGTTGGTAAGATATGAAAAGTCACTACACGCATGTCAGGGAGATGGTTTTATGATTTGATTTGTTTTGTTTCATTGGTTTTGTTTTGTTCAAGAATTCTGTTTTAAAATTTGTATTTGAAATTGAGATTTTAAAAAAAAGTCATAGTTATATATTACCTACCGCTGGTGTAAAACGAAAAGGACAAGAAGAGCATCAGAACACTATGCTGTTTAAAAAACAGACCC
>JARDUL010272091.1:0-14769 GCA_030265205.1 Dirona pellucida | reverse complement strand
AAAGGAATGCATTGTTCGATCCCGTTAGGTCTAGGTCAAATAGGGTAATGGGAATTTTCCGACTGCGCAAAGCATGTGCGCAATGACTCACCGTGGTCCCTATTGATGGCGATTGACACAAATCCAAAATGGCGGCATATCAGGGCTTTGACCGATCGAGCGAGGTTCTGAGACGTCTGAACTTTTCACAGGCGGTATTAAAAGACTTAACATTTGCTTTAAATCGTTAACTAAAAGGTTGATCTACTTGGCCGCGAAGTTACAGAGTTGGCGATGCTCAGAATTTTCTGCACGACGTTGTTTTGCAGTAGAATTACGATGTTCACATAAGCAGATCTCGCGAACGAGACCAGATTTTCTCACGAATAGTATTATGGGATGGGATAGCTCAGTTTAAATCCTTTCATTTGATTGGTCGTTGGCCAAAATAAGTTTACAAACACTAGTCTGTAGCAATCTAAAAATAGCCAACATGAGTTAGACAAAGGAATGCATGCAGCATAGTTCGATCCCGCCCGTTAATTCAAATAGGTTAATGGGTAATTACCGACTGCGCAAAGCACGAGCGCGATGACTCAACGTGGTCTCTAATATAATAAGTATAGTAATAATAGTAGCATAAAACTGGAGACTAATAATGATGTCAATGATCAAAATTAACTCTGGCTCTGGTCCTACGTTGCCGCCACTGCTATTCCGCAACCAGTGATGACATCACACACGTTACCTGCGCTGTTGATGGCAATGACACTGTCAATGTAACATTGTGTTAGAGACTGTTACGTCATCGCGCACCAGAGTTGCCTACACAACTCACCTGCATGCAAAATACCGATTGGGAACGTAGCACAACGAGTGGGGTGTAATTATTCGAGACCCGCTGGCAACGATTGGCCAATTGGGGATCATATATTCGGGACCCGCAGGACTAGAGATAAGGCTACGGCGGTTACGGTCACCATTCAATGAATTGCCATTGAAATTTAAGAAAATTTGGATCTAAAAAGGTTAGTCTTTGTGTATTGCACACATTTGATTGCACATGAGGCGGTTCTTGCCTTCTTGGTCCACTACTACTGACTGTGGATGGTATGCAGTATGGCGTCCGTAGTTGCATGTCACAGCCACGTCTTTATTATCTATAGTAAAAATAATGTAGAGAAGCTTTTCGATATTTTTATATAAATTATGATATAAGTATTATAATATATATTTATATTGGGGGCGTCGGTGGCTGAGCAGTGAGAACGACTCGACTGTTATGTTGACCAGCCATAGAATAGACGGGTGACCGCCATCAGCGGCAAAAAAACAAAAACATAATGAAATGTATTGGCTCACCGGCGCTTGTGTCCTTAGGTAAGACACTTTGCCCTGCTTACCTCGTCCTATCGGAGACAGACGTTAAATTCGGAGGTTCCCTTGGTTGTAGCAGTGTTTGTCCTTGTCCAAAAATTGTATTTGCGCCTAACAGGCAGCATGTGGCGTATTATGTGTTGTGTTCTGTTGCTTACCCGGGGTAAATGTGCTACTGTCAAGCGCTTAGAGCATGGTGATGATCGTGAATAAGCACTATATATATGCCATTTATTATTATTATTATTATCCTTGTAAAATTGTTATAGTAATATAATATTGGATGATTGGTAAATGTCTAGTTTCCATATTATAATATGCCATGTCTACTTTGGACTATCTGATGACCATATGTGTGGTCAATATAGAAGAATCACGCTAATCCAGGTAAACAAAATAACTATTACTTGAATGTAAAAAAATAGATGAACTATTACGATACTGCCATAGGTCAGATAAAAAGTGATAAATACACAGAAACTAACATTCTGACATGAATCTGATCTTCTACTTCCTTTGCTCGTACATAACACATATCATGTTTTTAGAGCTATGATTTTTTTATTTATTAAATTAGAGAATAAACGCAAAGGAGAAGATGGATTTGACAACCCAGCTGCAAAGACAAAGCGTCTGGAGAATCAGAAATGTTCAGACTTGATTGTGTTGGGTTTGCCATGGAAGAGTACAGAAGATGATCTCAAAAAGCATTTCTCCCAATTCGGGGACCTTGTCCTTGTTCAGGTAAATTATTATGTAGCTACAAATACCTATTTTCCTTTTTTTTTTTTTACATCCGTCTCAGAAATGAGATTCCTTATATCACTTCCATCTGAAAGGGTTTTAATAAGGCACTTGAAATGAGTGCTTGAACGCTGCTTATTTAAATTTAAATCATTGAAAAAAAATTGACTTTAAAGAAAATAAATGTACTGATTAAGAGGGCATATCTGGAGTTTAAAGAAATATATATCGTATGTATCCATTTTTCAGGAGAGGCACAACAAAAAAAATTCCCCTTTCATACACTGACCATGTTTTATACCAAGGTATCAACACCAGTCCTAGATCAGCTGATGCACCATATTTTGAACTAACTCAGCAAGTCCCCCTAAGTTTTTATATAGTCTTTTGATAAATAAAAAAAAACCAAACTGACATTTAGAGAAAACAATGCCTGAGAACCATAGTTATTTTGATAATTTAACTTGAGTATGCTAGAGGTGAATATTATAATATGAAAAATTTGCACTGTTGACTGTTGCCATTACAGCAAATCTGACTGATTATGATTCAAGTGGAAAACAACTAATAATGACAATAACTGATGACGTTTCCCTTTCTTCAGCTAACAGAGAAGCCATTCAGAACTTAAAATAGACCTCATGCAGTTTTCAGAAATTTTTTTTAGGTTGGCATTTAGGCTACACCCCTGAATCCATCAAACGTATTCAAACCTCTTTCTAAATTAAAGTAGGAGATATTTGAGACTGCCTTGTTCTTTATGGACTGGAATCTTGAAAAGTGGATTTTTATTTACATCAGTCATTGTTTGTTATATCTTTGGGATGTGTGTATTGTTGTGCTTATTTATCAGCTTCACGATTATCAATGGACTTGAATTTAGCTCTTCACAAATTGATTCCATTCTATTGAGATTGCACTGAAATAGATGCTCATGTTGACTGTTGTGAGTTAATCGTCCGTATATTTTTATATCTTCAGGTGAAGAGAGACGTAAAGACTGGTCAGTCCAAGGGATTTGGATTTATTCGCTTTAACAGCTATGATGCCCAGACCAAATGTTGCGCCCAGAGGCACAATATTGATGGAAGATGGTGTGATGTCACTATTCCCAACTCGAAGGTATGGATAAACTTTTCTAATTATCTAAGACTTAAAATGTTTGTAAAGTAATGTATATTTGTCTTCTATTGGATTCCATTGGTTAGTGGGTTCATCTTGAGATACAGCAGAGATCAGGGTTGATATTATATCATGTTAGTTTTGGATCTGTCAGTTTGACTTAGTCAAGTTTTGTCTCCATTTTGTGTGTGTGAATGGGCCTGTGGATTTTTTGTTGGGTGTTTTTGTATTGTTTTTCATGAGTGCTACATTTTACATTCATTAGTTTTTCGTGCAAACAGTTTTGTTTTGGTTTTTGCAATGGAATTTCCAGAAGTGTGAAAGGAAGGTTGTAAATGATGAATGTTTGCCGACTGGCTGAAATTTGTCTTCTATGTGGTAAATGAATGGGGTATAATTTAGAAAAGTGGACCTAGTTACAATACAGGGAAAGTGTCATAATTTGTAAGTTATCTTTTTGCATATATTCTGTCCTATTTGTTAAGTTGAAATTTAGTGTTTATTTTATTTTATAGATTTTTGAATAAAATTTTGACACTGTATGCTTGTACAAAGATGAGTAAGCATGATGTGTTGAATCAAGAAATGATCAGATGGTGTGAATGTTTGGGTTGAAAAGCCTGTTTTTGAGTAGTCGTTATTAGTAGATGTGAGACATCCTTTGAAAGGTAGGTTATGGGGGATCTCCTTTTAGCTTTGTGCTCTTAGAACTTAGTTTAATATTTGAATTATTGATAAGATTGTAATTTTTCTTGCTGTCAATTTGTTTTTACATGATGTTTGCTTCAAATAATACAAGAATTGTTCACTATGAGTTGATGCATTGCTCAAAACTCCCACGTTGGAAATGGGGTTTGGAATTGTAAGGATAAAAGCAACAAATCGCCTAAATTTGGATGGAGAAAGTTCAAGCATATAATTTATATAATAATAATATGAAATACTGAATCAAATCTTTTTATATTGGGAGTATGTGTCTATTTCAAGAATTACATTTTCCTAACTATTTATAAGAATATATTTTGCCGTTGCGAATTTGTATGCTCTCAAACGTCACTGATGATAAATTTATTAGTGCAAAAGTTTGCAATCGAACAGCACTTCAGTTGTACAAAGGAAGATTACAATGGATGATCATTTAACACTAGATTTAATAATACATTTGTGAGGTTATAAGAAGTAGATACGATACATTACATTGTTCCCAACAGTTGCCACAGGTGAGTTCCCATCGTAGCAATCAAGGCTATGACTTCTCACAATATTCACGAGATGGTTCTGATAAAGTTTACGACCAAGAAAGTGATTGGGGATACCAGGTTGGTGTCTCCCTTTTAAAACCAATTGCCTTGTTGATTTGGGTTTTATTTTCTTTCCTGTTGTCGGTGGTCATTATCAAACATTCAATAGAAGAATACTTGCCATTTTTGTTTCATAGCCTACTCTTTAAAATCTGTTAGCTGTAGTTTGAAAATTGAGTGAATGTTTGTTTGTATGTATGCAGCATGCATGGATCTGATCATTTCTTGAATGGAGAGGAATGCATGCTTTTGTGTCTGTGCTGATTATTATTTTTTTTAAGCACAGCTTGGTTTTGAACTAGAGAGGAATGTCTGCTTTTATGACTTAATGATGATTTTTTTCTTTACATAAAAGTGGAGTCCATTCTGCTTATCGCATCTGTCTGATGCCCAATCCCAACTTTTTTCTGAATAACTGGATTGATTCTATATTAAAGTCATTTGATGAGTGCCAATATGTAAAAAATAAAATTAAAAAAAATAGCACAAAAGTTTGAACCCAACAGGAATTTTGAAAACTGACACAAAACTACACAGCTGTAATGCTCAAGACCTCATTTTAGTGAATAGTGATACGAGGTGGCTGCAGACTAGTGTCTCTATTGACTAGAACAATATATTTAATCAATTCTGCCTACTCACAATAATCGCAACAATTTCTCGATATTGAAAAGTTGTGGTTAAGCCAAGTGTACTATTACAAGATTGTTTTATGGCTTGAGAAGTTTTGATTTCCATTCAACATGAAGGGAATATGAGTCTCAGTGCTATTTTGTTTTACATGATGTTGGTTTTCCTTTACAATCATTTAGACACATACAGGGACAAATGTACATTCAATTTTTTTCCCAATGTCTACTTAGGAGGGCAGCAATCAAATGATGAGCCGCAAAGTTTTCATTGGTCGTGTCAGTGAGGAGCTTTCCGTTGATGACTTGAGGAACTACTTTTCCAAGTATGGCGAGGTTGTTGATGTGTTCATCCCCAAGCCCCACAGAGCATTTGCCTTTGTTACTTTCTCTGATGCTGAGTGTGCCCAGGATTTGTGTGGAGAAGACCACATCATCAAGGGGACCAGTGTTCATGTCAGCAATGCATCACCCAAAACGTCATACGATAGGGTAGGTTGGTAAAATTAAATTGTAGTCACTAAGAAAACCAATTGTGTTGAGCAAAATGAAGGGATTTGTAAATTGCTTGTGCTGTTGTCTACTTTTCAAGTATACTTTGTAGAATTAATAAATTGTTCGTTCCACGAACATGACTGACTTATCTATTCATGCCTTAAAACGATTTACAAGAAAATTACCAGATTTTTCTGTGGTTGGCAGACCTGCTTGGTGGCTGATGATGAAACTACACTAACCTTCAGAGACCTGCAGCTTATAAGCTTGTATTAAAACCTGGTATAATTTTACGGGATATTGATTTCAATGAGGGATATGATGTTTGTCTATTAGGACATTCTAAATTGTGAAACTTGCATCCCTCCATTTATCAAAATAAACTTATTTTTGGTTTCTAAAGGTTGGCCTTATAGGACCATTAACTTGCTTGCTACAGATCATGCACATTCTGTGAGAGAGCTTTTTATTCCATAGTTTGGATCTCTTGCCTCCTGCTGGTGGAGGGGTGGGGGGAGATTTAATTATTTGGATAGATGCCTTTCCACTGCAATGATGCAGTATGATGGTAAAAACATGTAGCTTTTGTTGGTTGCCATTGCTTTCTACATATATTGGATAAATAAGTGGAGTCCTGCTTAATTAAGCTAAAGGTGTGGTTATGAACAAAGAAGGAATGTAAGTCGATTCGAAATGACGTTTCAGCCATATGCTGGATGGAGCAAAATGGGACAGTCACATCTGAAAGATGGATGTTGAGTTAGAGCATGGGAGAGCAGATACCTCTAGGATGAGGTAAAAATGGAATATTTAATTTGTTCTGTTTCATAATTATTTCTTTCAATTGTATATAAATGTCATAATTTATTTTCATCTTTTAGGGTACTGAACGTGGTGGTAAAGGTTTTGGGGGACACATTGGCCAAGGCGGTGGCTACATGCAACCCTTTGGAGCCCGTGGACCTGGTCCTGTCGGTGGTAAGACAAACGGTGCGGATGGAGGCATGGCTGCCAACAATATTGGTATGAATCTGATCAACTCTGCTATGCTGGCAGCGGCCCAGGCAATGTTGGCTAACCCCAACAGCTGGAGTGGTATGAACCAGGGTAGTCAGGGTGGAAGTGGTGGGAACATGGGTGGTGGTGACCACCCAACAACCATGGGCCAGGTGCCCACCCAAGGGGGCTTTGGTAGTATGGCAGGAGCCAGCGGTGGTGGCGGTTCAGGCAGTAACTGGTGGGGCAATGAAACAAATTCGTCAACAGGAGGAGGAGGTCACTATGGTGGTTGGGGTGGATCACATGGAGGAAGAGGCAGTGGCGGATGGAGCTAAAAAGTCTTGATTTGGAATGGAATGGTTGGATGTGTGCAGGAAGAATGATCATGGTTTTGAAAATGCTAGATCTGGTTGAACGGTTGAGTAATATTTGAATGTGAGATAATGCATTTGCGAGGACGGTTTTGTTTGGAGGGAACTCTCTAAATCCCTATGACGGACTAGAATGTTTATATATTTAATTTTTTTTGTGTGCGAATTTCATTGCCATGCTAATTCTCCCATCCCAAGACAATGTTCGAATTCACCTGATCGTTGTTGTAATTATGTTATTGATATGAAAAAGCTCATTCTACACTTGAATTTGTTATTTTCTACTGAGTGAAAAACAATGTATTGCTGTTCACCCGTATAAATATTTTGCAATGGTTTTTAAAGATTTTATTTTCAATTTTTTGTCTCCTTAAAGTGAGTGCATGTATTATGAATATTGGTGAGTTTGCTTGATAGAAGGCCTGGTTAGCTTGCGAGTGGAAAATTGATGATGTATGTGAAGATTACAAATATTTTCGAGTGGTGGGGATTGACAGGAAGAAAGCTGTGGTCCCGTGAAGAGAGTTTGTGTGATATTTTGAGTTTCTCCGAGTTCCGAAACCCAAAAGCAAAAGTATGTTTATGATTTGGTCTTGACTGTTTGTGCTCTTTGAAAGAATGATGAATGATTCAATAAAATAACTAGAAAATATGCTAGGTTTATACAGTTGCCTTGCATTACAAAAAATAAATAAATTGATAGAGAGATAACTTCATCGAGCACATTGACATTCATGTCAAGCTATACCGTATGGCCGATATCAAGCAAATTAATACAAAGCAAAAATTATTTTTGTTAAATGATCAAATAATATAATTCCATTGGATCAATTCCATTTGTTCTGAACATGGAAGGCTTCAGTCATTATCTCATTGTTTTAATGGCAGGTTTTAATCTTTGAAAGTAAATATTAAACGTCTCATTTGTATGAAAAAAGTGTGTTTTTGAGTGGATTGTGTATAGATTGTGTATGTGTTGTGGGAGGATGACATGAAAGGATGCAGTATTATTTGGGTCATTTTACTCAGGAGGTTGATACAAATGTGCCCAGATTTGGGTTGAGTAGTTCATTGATAGAGTGGTAGAAGTGATTCTGAACTTCTGTCAGCTCAAATTTCCATGGTCATGCATGGAGAATAGTCTAGCTTCACAGATTGGGTTTCCATACATAAGCAAGGCAAGTGTTACCTAGTAACTGAGATTTTGTCTTGCAAAAAGTGAACTTTCACTCTTGAGGAGATAGGTTGGCAATGTTGACATACTGTTTGCATTCAAACCATTAGAAGTATCTCAATTCATTTGTATTGCATGACATTTTGAAGAAAATGTTATGACTACTTTCCACTTTGTAGGCTTGAGAAATAAGTATCTTTCAAATGTCATGTTTTTCTTTTGAAAAATTGGCGAGGGATTTTTACTTTGAGAACAGAACAATCAGATATTGACAACTGCTTTTATTGATTAGGACTTGCATAGCATTTGCCTTCTTCCTCTTGGGTGCATTGACTGAAATAGTTCTGTTGTCTGTGTGTTGTTAGCCTTATAGATGTAGTAGCAAAAATGGCGTGCGAGTATGGTGCTTCAGCTGATTGATCGCTTGTAACTTGCAAGGATCTGAGTGAACTGGAATGGTGATGGCCTTGGAGATGTGAGATGGCGACTGAGGAAGCTGTGGCAAACCTGAGGTCTGAGTGTATTGTGGTGAAATACTGGAAGTGAGTTTTACACACAAGGGTTTGAATGAGGAAGGATTAATGTTAATCTTCCAATAATGTGTGGTGAACAGTGCTGTGGGAAAGCAAGTAATCCAAGAGAGTTGTTGCGAAAACATGCTTACATGGATATGTGATTGGTGGAAGCTTGAAAAATGTCAAGAATGTAGAACCTTTGTTTGATGTGGATATCTTCAGAGAGAGTGTCAAGTATCTGGAAGTGGAAGATGAGTGGGAATGGTGCTGCAATTAAGTGAAAGCTTGTGGTGACTGTGTGCAGCTTTGATGAGTAGAATTATCAACTTAATTGACTGTCTACTACAATGGGATTCGCGTAATGTTAACTTCCAGAGACAGTCGAAATCAAATTCCATTTGAGTTAAACCAAAAAATTATTTTTGAAATGAGGATTGCCACCCTTTTCACTTTCCTTAACTGTTTGTGCCAGGTTCCAGGAAATCACTTTTCCTCAAATATGTGGAAAGTTGTCTGGCCATTTCTTAAATGGAATTTAATTTGAAGGGAAACCATCCATTATTTCATTGATCTTATTTCAACTGATAAAGATGGAATGAATTTGGGTCATGGGTGAAGAGCGCATCAAAGTGACGTCTGCCCGAATGAATGAACGGGTAGGATGTTACAAAGAAGTTTAAAGTTGAGTCAAGTCAAAGAAAGATGCTGTATGCCAGGTTTGCTGTGAATGCATGATGACGACTGATTGCTGCCTGCTTTTGATTTGAAGAAAGAACTTGATGTTCACAAGAAGTGGAAGGTGAAGGTTTTTGTTTTGGGGGGTTTGATTTGCTTCGACGAAAGTGAATTAGAGCCAGAGAAGAGTGCATTGAAGTGAATTTGGGTTTTGCTAGAATTTCGTTCTGTATCAATGAGGAATATCATGAGCAAAGTGGTAATGTTACACTATTACTTGAACCTTTGTAATCCTTTCAACTCCTAGTGGAGCACAGGGCTTCAAAAAATCCCTTCCAACTTCCTCTCAAATTCAAATGCCAGTCTCCAGGTCTTTTCTCAAGACTGTCCTCTGACTCACTCTATTAACATTTTCCTTGGTCTACCTCTCGGCCACTATCCCTACTGATTCTATTTTAAACTCATCCTTGTGATGTTAGAGTTAGATCATCTAAGATGGCTGTTTCCATTTGGTGCCTCCAATTTCCAGTACAATGCCAATTCCTTTTCCTCATTTTTTGGTCCACATCTGATGATGTTCTTTCCCATCGTGTTCAAGATGGTATCTATCCAGTGCAAGTACATTTTACCATTGACAATGTTTGTATCTTCAGTTAATAATACTGATTTCACATTAATGTTATATATGTACATATTTGTTTTCTCTCTTTGTTCTGTTTGACCAAATTCTCTGCAGTGATGGATGTGTCTGTCTTCTCTCTTTATTCTGGTCTTTGTCTTCCTCTGTTCCCCAGATAACAGTCTACCTCTTCAAGTGCTGTATTATTATCAATTTTAATGGGGCCTGTTTCACATCTTGCTCTTTACTTTGTGAATGTCAAGACCAAACTATTGTGAGACTTCCCCACACTTATTTGCTTTTTCCTACTTATGACACAGGAAACGCAGTGGCAGAAAGGCTAAGAATAAGACAATGCATTTAACTTAACCACACTGATGATTGGGGTTCGAGTTTAGTTTTCAGTATTTATTCCTTCAGTTAGAAAATTAACTCGTACTCCTATTGCCTACATACACCACTACACTGCATGCTTGGTTAGACAAATTGTCCCCGTGGTCAAAATGAAGGCAATTCAATTTTCAAATGGGTGTGCTAGATTAGAGCTATTGATAAAATCCAATTCTTTGAGTTGTGTGAACGTTCTCAGCATAGGGTTCTCTTCAGCTCAGTTATGGTCTTCAAAGTAATTATGGTAGATTGGTGGTTCTTCATGATACGACTATTTTTGTATGTACCATTTGTGGTAATTTGATGTTGTGGATTGATAGTGAGACTGAGAGCAATAGAAACTGAATTTAAATTTAAATTAGATACAAGTCGTTGTCCATGTAGGAGAAAAATGGATACCTAGTTAGGATCCAGTCCACTTAGACAAACACTAACAATATCCTGTTCAAATTGCCAAATACATATCTGTCCATGATCATCGCCGATTTTTCTTGTTATATCCTTAATCCTTATGACAAGGATCAGACAATAGAACTAGACCTGAGTGAGATTACTTGTCGTGGTAGTGGTACAATTGTAATGGTCCTCCCCATTCCACCGAGCAGCAAAGTGGCGAAAGTAAAGGCGCTGTGCAGAGCAACGAAAGTGAAAGGCGGCGAACTGTATTTTTTTAATACATGGGTAGGGTAAGGTCAGATTTTAGTCGCGTGTGTCGATTGTATTTTTGTATTTCCATATTCAGCAAACATTTTTTCAGAAACTTCTCTTGTGCTACTTGATAAATCTTACCAATGTTTACTTCATCCACCTGACTGAAAAGAAAAAAAATTCCATTTATTGACTTTCTGAAAAAGTTCATATCCGGAAATGTAAGTTAGAAAAGTAAGTGAAGTCATTAAATATTTGTGATTACAGATTAGTGCCTTGACTTCGAAATATTCTGGCTTTGTTGATAAGTAAACAATGAGCATGACATTGTATCTAAATGGTGACACTGGCGGGGTGCTATTCCCAGATATAATTCAAATTCAACAATTTGCTAATCCAATTATGTTTTTCTAGAACTAGAACTGGCACTATCTAGCAGTAGCAGCACTCAATCCTTAAATTCCAAAACACAGGACTAAAGACAACTTTCAAAACCACCACGGTGAGCAGACGAAGGGGCAAGAGACTATATCTCTTGTGTAAGACTGTTCCTCTTTAGTCCTTGTTTTATTTCCTAACAATCTAGACTAAAAAGTTTGCTGGACCTATAAAGAATGTGTGAACTGTACTTACGCTACATGTAGGCTACTACTACTACTACTACTACTACTACTACTACTACTACTACTACTACTGGCGCATTCAGAATAGTCCTTCCGTACTAACCCACACAAGGGAAGTAACTGCGAAATATAATGACGTCATTGTATGTAGACGATGTATACATTGAGTTACGTCCCTTAGGTGTAGTTTGAAACGATAAATGTTGGGTTTTAATTATAATATTTTCACTTATGATGACGATATATTAATAACTTCAAACTCAAACTGCATCGTTTCATACGGTTCACTTTAGGTGCAAAGCAAAGAAAAATAATGGAAAATCGGTTTCAGTAGTAGTAGTAGTAGTAGTAGTAGTCATAGTGTGTAAACCAATGACAAAATTGACCTTCACATTATCACATCCACACTTCCTCTCTTCTCTCTCCATCACAGTGGGCTGAATTTCTTTGACTGAAGCTCCGTCTTGCAGAAAATGCCGTGTAGACGTACATATTACTTTGGGAATATGATTTATGATCATGATTATTGTAACCTTAGGTCATGCTTGACAAGAATGAGCAAGTCATGAAGACGGAACTAGTTACATTTTTATTTCAAACTCATTCCATCACCGCTATCAAGTAACATTGTGGCCTTACTTGACTTAAATTTGAATGTCCCCTCAGTAGGTTACCGAAGTCAGAAGCAGGAGTACACTGATTGAAATGGCAATAGGGTGATTCAAGAGACGACGCCAGAAAATGGTGGCGAATAGTAAAAATTAGTAATAGTGGTATTATAGTTGTAGTAGCTGGATAATTGCACGCTTTTGGTAGAAGAGAAAAGCGTGCAATTATGCGTACCGTGCGGTTATGGGAAGCTATTCAAGTAATCTAATAAGTATCTATAAATTATGTCACTCACCCGCCGTCAGCGCGCATTTATCCAAACCGTGCAGTTATGGCATCGCGCAGCAACTTGTCTTTGCCCTCTCTGTTTGCGGTCTCTCCCCACTTTAAAACAACTTAAAATTCAAGTCTTTAATTGATTATTTCTTTTACTGAATTCGTTGTTAAGCGCTAAGCATAATCTGGTCATGGTAATTTACTGTATAAAGTCAACGTTTGGGTTATTATTTATCATATATTATTATTATTACTAGTATTAGTACTAGTAGTCTAGTCTAGTAGTAGTATTACTAGGTCTCAATTATAACCGTTATTGGAACCTACTGCGTATCTACGAAGGCCTAGGCTAATGGAGTAGACGATAACATACTTGTTATATATACCTTGAAGATAGGTATTTACATATATTATTCATGTATTATTGTTCATTTCAATACAATTTACAATACTCTCCTGTGATGCTCCATATGTTATGCGTATAACAATAACAACATACATGTTATAATTTTTATACACGTCTGTAAAACAAGTTTCCCTAATGGGATGAAAATAAGGTATTATCTCATCTTATCTTATATAACACGTCCTCCAATTGTAGTTTGGCGCTCAAGTAAACCTTCGTCTCGTTGTTAGATGCAGCTATACTGTACTGTGTAACCATGTCATTTATTAAGGGTACCGTACGGTAATCCAGAGCCTAGACATTTTGTTGTTGTAATATACTGTTTATGGGGGAAGGTAAATTTTAAAATTTTATTAATCGAAGGTAACAACAGTCACAAATGATCAGGTCTGCTTTTTTTTCTTTTATATTTCCACTTCCACTTCCATTATTTTTTCTATTATTTTTATTGTACGATTTTGCAACAAATGCCATGGGGTCTATAGCGTGCCTGCTGCCAAGCTTGGACAAGAGACCCCCACCCCACCCACACACACACCACTGAGGAGTTTACATCTTCACTGACCATATATAACCCCTCTAAACCAAACCTTTTCTTTTCATTTTTGGAAGAAAAGAGGGAGGGTGTCTCAGACGCGGTTCGAACCCGGAATCTTTCTTGACTGGCGGAATACTTATCTATCTACTATGCCATACAACAATGCATTTGTTATTCCAATTAAACTTAACCTTAAACACAGATGATCCTCAAATTATATTTTTGCCATGCAATTGTCAACCACTTTACTGTACTGTATGGTGGAGGCTTGCCTCATCAATACAGTGGATTGTCTTCATTAAGATATACTTACAATATTGTTGTTATTGTCCTGAATTTAACTTTGTGGGTAAATTGAACTTATTTTTAAAAATGATGGCTTCTCCAATTTTTTGTTCTACTCTTTTAGGACTCCCTGTCTTCAGAGACCTTCGGATTAAACGAGCAGCAATGAAACAACGCGCGACCAAAGAGAAACCTGTGATTACTACTATGGATCGCCCGGTGCATTTTCGTCTCGAAAGATCTGAGCAATTATTCTGTGAGGCCTTGCTATTTAATTGGTCTTACTTTTTGATTTCCTAGATCTGATCTATTCAACAGAATTGAAAATGTACGTAAACTTCACGTGTTCCTCAACTCAGCCAGGAGATAGGAGTAGGCTACTGATGACAATGACATTGGATGACTTCATCAATGAATTCACAAGAAAACAAGCGGCAGTTTTTTTTCTCCATCTTTTGATTTATTACTATTGGTACAGTACTAGTACGAGTACGAAATATTTTGTTGTTCTTTCCTCATTACTGTAACTGTAACGCAGCCAGTTGAGCCAGCAGCCTACATGGTGAAACCCTTAGCACGCGTAAACTGTGGTTTCATCTTGAACTTGTACATACTACAGTGATGCTCGCTCGTCGCGCATCTCTCCGGAGCCTACTGTGTGGTCCAAGAGCAGGCTCGCGTGTCACCAACACACATTGCAATTGATTGATGGACTCGCGTAAACGCCAAGTCCAATGGGAGTGGCCAATGCAATTAATACACACTTTCACTGGCATGACCTCGGTAGCTTCACGGTACGCATAATTGCACGCTTTTCTCTTATCCCAAAAAGGGGCAATTATCCAGCGACTATCCACTGATACTGATAACCACGCGCGTAGGCATATGTAAGTTGTAAGATATTGAGGCTGAGCCACGCCATTCTAACTTCTAAGACGAATCACAACTCACAAAAACTAAATTATGTGGTTGATTCCCTTATTAACAGTAACAG
>JARDUL010271980.1:0-14781 GCA_030265205.1 Dirona pellucida | reverse complement strand
ACTTACCAACAAATTAAGACAGCTTCTCAACGTGAGTATACAACCCACTGACTTACCAACAAATTAAGACAGCTTCTTAACTTGATCGCCATTTCCTCCTGTTTTCTGCTTCAGCTGGGGTGGTCACTTGACATCATTAAATGTCAATATCTCAGCACAGTTTCACTGACTTTTAACTTCGATTTTTTTTCACACCTCAGAAAAAGGAAATATTTATTTGGACTGGTTGCAAGGCAATTTTCTGTGTATTTGGGAAAAGTACTGAAAGACGCCGTCCCTGTCTCAATCTCAAAGCTTACTCTAACAAAATGAATCACTTTCCAAAAAAAAAAAGGAGTAATTTTTCACTTGGTGCAAATGCAAGCCAAATCAAATCACTCATCTCTAGGAAAAACATTTTATATCTGTTCAGCAACTTCCATACTTACAATCAAGCAAATAGTGATTTCACTCTCCTATTTGACCATAGCATATGACCCCTGGATTTCATCTGCTCTCTTTAATGGGTTACAAATCATTTTGTTGATTTGATGGCCTTATGAATCTTCAAATTTACGATTCATAATCTAAAATTCACCAGCCTCTCCATGAAACATGTGGAATATGGAAACAAGGATGCAGTGGGGAAAGGCAAAGACAACCTGCAAGCTTAAGTACTGGCTTTGAATGCGAGATGAGTATCAACATTTCACAAATGATTCCAAACTACTAGTTCATCCAAGTACATATTAACACCTCAGACACTTGAGTTAGATGACAATCAATGACATTGATTTATGCAGCGGTCATTTCATTTTCTACACCCCAGGGCTGTAGTGTTTTTCGGTTATCCATGTGTGCTGTTTCTAAAACACTTATCTCACAGTTGTGATTGCTTGCCTGTATTTGAAACCATTGGAACTTTTGTAAAAGTTATTCCAGATGTGATTAGAGTGAAAATTAAATGAATTACCACAACTAAAGATGCATCCCTACACAAGGATAGATGGCAAACATTTGCATATAATATTGGCCTGAACATGCCAATCTGCTGCTGACGCCACACAACTGGACATGTCAATACATTCTGTACCACTATCATCTTTTTTTCATGAAGAATACTTGCACAGGTTAATTGGACAATCATTTCCAAAGTAACAGAAAGATCATGACAGTGAGTTTACTTGATCTTTGAAGGTTTGAGCAGTCACTGATGTGATTGCTACAACAATGTCATTTGAGTACCGGGTTCTGTTATTTATCATTAAATTTGTCAACTATTCATTGAGGAGGGCATTTGAAAGTGTTAGCTTTCTGCGGTGGCTTGTTGCTTTTATAGAATTATTACAAAAGTTGAGAGTTTGAATCCAAATTATAATTTTCCGTTTACTAATCAATTAGCTCTACCACTACCACCTAATTCTGCTTCCAATTCATCTCAGTGGCACCGGCGCTATTTACGTCTCCACCACAATAGTCGGGTATTCTCTCTGTGCGACAAATACCATTTACCACTGGCAGCAAATACTGTATTTTTTACCACCACATACACAGGTTTAAGCAAACATGCAGGGCCATTGTTTTTGGAATTGATCAGGTTCCTGTATTCAGTGAATCAATCAAATTGAAATATTTGTCCAATTTCCTTCTCTTTAAAAAGTGATACAAAAATGAAAAAAATGAAAAGAAAAAAATATATATATAATGAAGAAGAAAAAAAAGAGAAAAAGACAGAGAATGACATGTCACTGAGAACTTTACAAAATTAAACCTTCAGTTTGAAGGCCATTGTAAATCAGTAACCCCACAGCTTTGAAAACACTACTCAACGGACCATTCGTCTGCATGCATGCAAAAATTACAATAGGACAATAATTTGATTTTTGAAACAATGTGAGTGCCGAATTTATAGATTTTCTGAAAATGACTCATATACAAAGTGATAAATCAATACATATCAAACTCAACCCCTTCCAATACAAGCTGTAAGGATATTGCTTTTCTTAAATACAGGTGAGTGAAAATTCAACAATAATTTCTCCTTGCTGTCAGTAAACTATATTTAAGAAACACAGACAATTGAAGAGATATCACCATAGATAAAAAAGACAAAAATTAAACTAAAAAAACAAAAAAAAAAATAAAAAATCAAAACCCAACAAAAAACAAAACAACTTGGATCTGTCAAATAAGCATTAAAACTTTCTGGCTTTCTTTCCTTTCAATCATAAACAATTTTTAACATTAAAAAATATTCCGGATATTATCACATGCTCCCATGAGACAGATTCATACCAAAAACTAAAAACCATAAAGATTTTAACTTCAGTTAAAATTAAAATCAAGAAATCAAGACCTTACTCCCAACAAACACAAATATGAATTGGAAGAAAAATTATGAGTGTAACATTGAAATGAAATGACGTATGTAGACTGTGTCACAATAACACAATAAAAACAGTCCATTGTGATGTTCTTTTTGACACAACAAAGTAGGTACGGATAAAATGTTCTGTTACAAGCAAAATGATTAAATTGTAAATACGTAAATAAAGTCCAAATGTTATGGCTCATTTCTTGCCTCTTCTACGAGGAACATGACATGCCAACGTCTGCATTTTTTAACGGTCCTCTTAAGTACAATGACTGGTGTGCTTCACTTTTCCAATCTTGCATCCAAGCGTGTTAGTATCAGCTTGGGAACTAAGAGAAGAGTAATCAACTCTTACATCATACACAAGAGTGAAAGCCAGTTCAAATTCAAAGCCTGGATTTCTCGTCTCAAATAAACTGCTCTTTGGTGGAGATTATTACTGTATTAACAAAGATTAGAAAAGTTGCCATCAACTTGTACCTATCACTAGTTGCTGTTTTTATACATTTATTACATTTATAAATAAGCGGAGTAGGACCCTTGAAAGTCAAGAGAGATCAATTTAGGAGCACAGAACTTTAATTTCCAGCTTTTATCTTTAGCAGAACAATTTGTATCTACAATTTTTAAATTAACACAAAGTTGGTGCCAAATAAGTTAGTTACATCAAAATCAGTACAGCACATTTCTATGAACAAGACTATACATAGCTTAATAAATGTAACAAAATTGGTACAATATTTTAAAATCTGAAACACTCAATTTGAAACAATCTTGAACTTAACAATATAATGAGACATATACAAAATAGAGGTACAATGTAGATGTGACTCATACGACAACATGGAGTGCGTAGCACATAGATTTATAAAGAATTATAATATTTACAAATGTACAATATAACATCATATAGTTCAATATTATTATTATTATAAAGGATTTATGTCTATGTATAGAGTATTTAAAAACCCATCAACTGCACACTTCTGACAATGGATTTTTTTCTTTATGAAACATGTTGAAATTTCTACATATGCAAAATCACTTTCTCAAATTGAAAATACATGTAAACTATATGATGATGATTGATGGATATACAAATTTGTTAGATAAATCAGATACAATGGTGGCAAAATTATGTTTATAATGTAAATGTATGATTTATATATTAATTTTCATCAAGGGCAAAATAAAGTATTCAGTACTATGGATAGAATATATCAGTAGAGCAACCAGACAAAAAAGTATTATCAAACATTGGTTTTTTGTTTTCTTGAACTTGTCATTCTAAGGTCATAAGAGCCTGATAGAAAGACTATATGACTATCTATATGAATTTGCAAACCCTGGTTAAAAAAAATATATTAATGAAAAAATCACAAATCTGAACTGAACAAGCTTTCTGATTTCACACCCGGATGGGGGACACAAAAAAAAGAAGACCCTTTGTATTTTAACAAATATTAGTAGCATATTATTTCACAGTAAAAAACCAAAACCTAAACAAGATCCAACTCACTGAGCTCAACTTAAAAGTACATTCTGCTGATATCCAGTATATTATTATTAAACAGGGACAATTTGACTGACACTGTTGAAAAACAATCCAAAATATCGCAAATCAGAGATAATTTCAACAGTACCAGTACCAGGCTTTTCAGATTGACCGTGTACACATTGAAAATACAATGCTTGAAATAAAACCAATTTTATCTCATGTTAAAAATAAAAAAATTCCATGAAAAGACAAGAAAGCTAGAGATTAACCCATTTTAAAGAGATAAATACTTCGAATAGTTTAAGTACTATTTAAGTCATGAGATTCAAAATTTAAAAAAATAAAAAGAAAGAAATAAAGAAAAAAACCAAAACCAAAACCTTTAACAATTTAAATGATATAATAAAACATATCGATTTGATAGATGTAACTGGAAATATGAATTAATCATAGTAATTTGAAAGTATCCCTACAACTTTCATGTATGTGTAAGTAAAACATTGAGTCTTGTGCAAAGTATAAAATTGACCATAGAATTGCTATGGAAAATCCCTTAACTATAATTCATAATGGCTGATGGACATAATGGGGAATATCAAATACATCTGCATTGTTTCTTAGTGTGCAAATATTCAAATTGATTTAAAATGCTGGTACCGTCAAAATATTTCAAACAATAATAAAATGATTTGCCTAAACAGAGTAACTTTTACTTTTATACATCTATGCCCCTTGAAGAATAAAGGCTGTTGCAAAGCATTGGTATGGTCTATTACTAGGTTGAGATAATTCAGTGCTCAATGAGTTTCAATTACATTTGCTTACAAATTTATTTTTTTCCATCAAGACGCTATTAATGAAGGTAATGTTAGTGTGCATGAACTGTGGTTTCACATCAATAGGACTAGATATACACATTTAAGTATAAAATGTCATACGTTGTGATTTATTTGTGATGACTGCAAACAAAATATTTAAAAAAATGAGATTTGCATGTCCGGAGTGGACTAACTGGAGGCAGTGTTGAATTTGAACAATAAACCAACCACATGTTTTAACATAAACAAGTCATTAAAACAAAACAAGCAATGAAAAAAATATATGAAAAAATGAAAAGAAACAAGCATTATTCTTTACAACAACAAAAAAGAAAATTATTTAGAAACTGACACACTGAAGTCAATATCTATAATAACAACATAAAAAAAACTTTAAAAAGAGAAATTTTCTTTTCCAGATCGAATATTTTAAAAATCACAAAACAGAGCATATAAATTTTAAGCAACAGAATTGAGAGAGGAAAAAAATATGGTGAAGACAAAGTGGACATTAGAAAGGTTTAATCTCTGCAGAATTTGGTTTGCATTACCTATAAAAGTGATTCAGGCATGTGGCAACATTAACTCACTCACTACCGGCAACTTCAGACTAACAACTTTTCCCAAGATCATTTTTTTTCTAAACTCATTTTTGTGTTTATGTTCTATCCGTGATTCCTCCAAACACAAAGATTATTATAAGAAAAAAATCGCTATCATCTCTGCCTGATTGTCTATACCTTATCGAAGACCTGGGTCTTAAGTGTCAAAAATTTTAAGTAAAGGTCGTTTTGTAAAAGACATCACTCAAGGAATCAAAATGTAAACGTATAAGAAATACACTCAACAATCTTGCCGACTCGCAGTGAGAAGAGTGACGATAAATCAAGAGAGGTCACTCAAATAAAATGGTGAATACTAAAAAGGGAAAGAAACAAGAGTTCAGTCTCTGAAACGCAGAGACAGATAATGCACCAGTCTCAGCAGTAAAAGTTTTTAAAATTAAAATTGAGGCCGACAGGGGAGCAGTATCTGTAGTAAGCAGCATATCAACTGTGCTGCCGCGGTAGCAAGTGAGTTAAGTGAAAATATTACAATTTCCTAAGAGGTCAGTCACTTCATGTAAGTCCTCCCTTACAAGCTCTGCGAAAACATTTTAAAACAATAATCACCGTAATCACTTTCTGACGTACTTCTATATATTGAGCAAACAATGAATTAAAGAATATATATTCGCAAAGATGAAATTTAAAAAAAAGGAAGGCAAGAATTTGAAACAAAATAAATTAACATTATAATAAATACCACTTAGATATATAAATATACAACAAAAGTACAGTTATGAGCAAAACTTAATGTGTAAGATGTGTAAAATGACAGATCATGTATGTGCTATCTGGTTCTATCCATCATAGTCTTGTCCCTTATCAATTCAAATTTGATGTTACTTTCTGAAATAAACAATGAACATAAAAACTTACACACTAAAACATTTCATTTTTGTCATTCATGGACCACACAGTAACACAACTGTCACTAGTCTTTCAATAGTTGGTGACAATACATTTGAAAATGCTTTCACAGAAATTAGCATTAGTCAGAAACATTGCTTGTCCCAATACTTTTATATCTATTTGTATCCAGTTCCACTGATTGCAAATAAATTGAGTGGTCCCAAGCACTTTGAAACAAACCATTTTCAAGTGAATTTTCAAAAATGGAATATCATTTTTCAAATGACAAAAATTGAATGTCAACCAAAAACCTGAGACAAAGTGTTGCCTCTTCAAGGAAATCTCTTAGCAAAGGGCCCAACTTCATTCTTGTTTAATATCAGCCTCAGTGAGAGGGGTGTTGGTTGTCGGCGTCGTTGTAGCCGTGGATGGCTGGGGTGTGTTCTTGTCTCCTCCCCAAGAGTTTGGCTGTAGGGCGGGAGAGTTATGAAATTTGTCGATGTTGCTTTCATCATTGTTTGTGGGTTCAAACTGTGAGTTCTCTAGTCTTGTGATCAAACGTTCATCTTCATCGCCAAACTCTCCTCCCATCAAAGTGGGTTCCCCAACAACCATGACATCCTGCTTGATAAATAAAAGAAAAAATAAGATTGCTTTGAACTTAAAAAATAAACTTCCATGTTGTTAATACAGAGGAGGCCCTAAATGAACACAATCCAATTTTCACAGAAAAAGGTTTTAATTGAGGGATGGTCTAAATTGACGGGTTCTATATTTATAACCCTCCCAAACCCCTAAAAACATGACATGATGAATACGTGCGTCAAGATTTTTTTAAAAGAACATTGTAAGTGAAAGTGATTACAGCATCTTCTCTCATCTAACATTCCTAAAAACAGGCGGATTGGAAGAGTTGCCATCAATTTTTAATGTACTTACACCAGGCACAGTAGACCCCAAATTGAAACCCTGGGGCCCTGGTGATCTTTTCTTTCCAGAAGAAGGTGTATCACGGCTGTTTACATTTCCTCCTGCGTTGTTGCTGGCAGAGCCTTTTCGTTTTCTTCTTTTACTGGGAGGTCTTGAGGTTTCTAGGAAACAAGGAAAACAAAAATTGTTACGATCGCCATGAATTGCATTCAACATATTCATACCATTCTCTTACAAAAACTATACTGTACTGCGTGTGTAACGATAATATTGCAACCCCTTTTTTTTGGGTGGCCATAATTCCGTCAGTTTTGGGGTACTGGAACCCATCACCACTCATACTCTTCTCTAATTGCAAAATGGGTAAGGAGATAAACAAAACTGGTTTGAAGATGATAATAAGTTTATTTGTACTTGCCATTCAAGTATACATAAATATTTAAAGGGGGAGGGGGTATTTTAATGTTGCTCTTGGTAAAGAACCCAGTATGTTTTATGCGTGTGTGTGTTCGGTTTTTTTTTTACAACTTTCATGAAACCCAAGCCAGTAGAGAATGCAAGGTCATTTAAGCTCAATGAGTCCACTTGTTACAGCAATATATACAAAGCACTGGCAGGTAAACCCATAATAAAAATTTACCCAAAGCTGCATACATCCTGCTACCAACCACAACCCCAAAACAGTTATCTATTACTGCACTTTAAATTACCATGGGACCACAATCTTTGTCCTCATCCATCACTCCTAATTCAGGCCATTTACTTTATGAGAGTATGGTAATCATCTTCAAGTAACAAATAGAAAGATTCACCTTCAAAAGTCGACTTCAAAATTAGGTATGTGAATGCACTGTGAGGGAGGAAAAGAGAAGTCTCATCTGGAGTGTTTGCTAGCTACTTTTTCTTCACGATATTTTTAAAAAATTGATTCTGAGAGTATGAGATCTGAACTTCATCAATGGACAAAATAAACCAAAACAATTGGGACGATGCTTGCCTTTACCTGGTGGCGCTACCATCCGCTGCCATTTCTGGAAGAGTGTTGTTTTGAGACAGTCTCGAGGGTTAAGACCATACGCCTTATGCCTGGACATTAGTTCCTGCATAGGCTCTAAGATAACGCACAACTAAGGAGAAAGATGATGAATTTGTATGAGAGCAAAATAATTGATTAATAATAATAATACTAACATGAAGGTATAATTTGTTAACTACATATATTTATCACACAATAGAAACAATTATTTTAAAAATATATTTTGCCCTACAATGAAAGTTTTCAATATAATACATATAAATGAAGGAGTTTCAAAGTAGAATTGGATAAGTGTTAAATCATCAACTGTAAAGGCAATGAAAAGGTCTAATTAAATAGAATTTACAGTTACAAGATCTTTAAAGGAACACACAATAAGTCAAAACCGTTGGATGGGTTTTCCATATCACCGAGATCATTCTATTGTGAGTAAAAGGTACCATGACAAACAAACTTTCCAATGGTGAATAAGGTATCACATGATTTGTTTTCGGTACTTCCCGAATAGCAAGGTCAAGTTGCTGGGGAAAATCTTCAAACGATCTTGTCCTATTTATCATATGTAAAAATTGTATTTTTACCAAAAACTGTTCCTGATAAATAGACATATTGGTGATAGGTAGAGTGCCATATCATCCAACAAATTGAGGACTCAAATTTAACATCCCATAAATGATATCATATTTCAAAACCACTGCATGATGTGCATAACAAACCCGTAAGAAATTGAGTGTGCAGCTCGTCAGGCCCATTCTTGTGATATTTTTAGAAAGCTGTTCCACCATTGCTGGGTCTTGCTGTGTGAAGAGAAAAATAAGGTATTAAGATTTACAGTATGAATTTAAGAAAAAAATAATTAATAAATAAATTTAAAAAAAAAAAAATTCTTCTCACCAATCAAAAAACTTTTCTTTTTAAATTTTTAGTTATTTTGTTTTCATAAATCAATGACATTTTTTGCTACTTGTGACTATAAAACTACAATACTCATCATATATCATTAAAAAAACAAAAAAACAACTTGTTTTTTTCCAGGCCATTCTATTGTAACTAGTAAATTAAGACTGACAGAAGCCCACACTTTGCCATTAACAGTTGCGACACCTCACATGCTACAAGAGGATGTAGCACTAAATATCTCAAAACCAATACATCATAATATGGACAAACTTGATTAAATTAAATCAGTGAGAACGCTTCAATTTGCTACCATCAGTCTTTTTATATCAAATTGAATGTGTAAAAAGTGTGAGTATGTGTGTGTGTGTGTGTGTCAACGCTCTAAACATGCCAGCGAAATCATCAAAGTGGCAAAAATTAAATGATGCTATGTAACATGTTCAAATGTGCCAATTAATTACCAGCCTGTTTAGGCCTCAGGCTGACATAGAAAGTAGTGGCCTATGGGTTACATATTTGAAAATATCTGTACAATATGTCCCATATTCAAAAGATAGATTTTTGTAGTGAGAGGCAATGATATCAATTGATATCAGAAGCAGAAGACAAAACTTTGCTTTCATCTAGTCCTACCAAGTTTTGAAGTTGACCGTTATAGATCTACAAATAGTATGGTATGTAATTAGATAACATCATGGAAATTAAGAAAGACATGAAAGGGAAAAGTTCCAAACCAGTAAGCCAGGAGAGGGAGAAATTTCAGTCTCAGCCAACTGTGATGCAAACAATTCCACACAGAAAGATAAAAATAACAAAATGATAGAAACAGATTATGATCAACTGGAAAAGAAGTACAGGCCAATGATTGTCCCCATGTAATTCGCTTCATTGATTATATTATAAACATATAAAGTGTGAAAAAAATTATATATTCAAACAGATGAAGTTTTCAAAGTAATCTTCAATTAAGAGCATTGATTATTTATACATAGATCAGCTACTTAATGCTAACAAATAGAAGACACTATTAATAGATACCGACATGATGGCATGTAGACACTCAGTTGTTTCGCCTATCATTCACTAAAAACAATAGATTGTTTCCATGTAAACATAAACTTAATGTCACTCACATATTTTTTTCCAACGCCTGCCTTTAACATATGCCCTCACATCAGTTACTTTATATCCACTATTAAATCAAAATAATCGCCATCTAGTTGTAAAACCAAAAGACACAAACTTCATAGAACAGTATGAACAGTCAAGGGAGAGTACCAAGAAAGTTTGTTTTTGTAGCATACCAGTATTATCTATTTGTTCAAGCTTCAGGCTCACAATTTTGTATATTATTCTTTAATAACAAGACATTGTCAAAATTAACAAAATGAAAAAATAATAACATTTAAATATATTGTGTAGTAAATATCTTAAAATATTTTTAATTTTAATGGAAAACTTTCTGAGGGTGATCATTGATATTCTGCGGGGTAGGGAAATTCAATATATTTTGGTTCTTCTTTTTAAATGGGTAGAAAAACAATTTGTAGCATCAATTATTCTTTGATACTAAAGTTTTGTGTGGACATGAATAAACTTAACAGTGACAAAAAAATTAGGCCCAAAAAAATAAATTTAATGGCACTTTCTAAAAGAGTCGAAGTCAGATCAAAATTAGCAGTCAAGTAAACGCCTCCTACATCATAAGTATACTGTTGAACTTCAAGCATCGCCTAAAAGCCAGGTACTTACTATGGTATATCTAAGCCTAAATGTTAAAGAGTCTGCCGTCTCAGAGCAGTCTCCCTAAGAGTCTGCTAGTAGGGTGAAACAGTTTTTTTCCCCCATATACAAATGTATCCTTTCAAGAGTGGTATGACTAAATAAAACCTGCCAAAGAGCTGAGGTAATGACAATAGATGGTGCAAACAACCCAACTTGATAGGCACATCCAAGAAAAATTGATGATCTGACGGTACTTTGGACATTTATTTTTTTTTCTAATGATCACAAACACATTAACAAGCATCATAAATGTAATTCACAAACATGAATTCCACCATAGAACCAAGTTTTATCAAATTCCTGTCTCCCAAGGATTGGGCTCTTAGGCAGAGACTACTGTGGATACCAATACAACTGGTCATCTCAGAATCAGAAATTATCAATTCTCTTCACAATAATATTTACAGAACCAAGCGTCTTTAAACCGTGATGGTACATTTTAATTTTTTTCAGAGATTTCACTGAATCTCCATGAATCAATCAAATGATATATGGATGGAATGTATTTTTATGGTAGCCATTTCATCATAAATTAATCATTTGTTATGTCTATTAATTGCATTAACAAAAACTGTCACAGCAGTAAATGTAACAAACAAAACAAATAATATTAAAAGTTACATTACCTGCATAGCAATTACATTTCTTGGAATGAGTTCTCTATGCTGCCGAATAGCAAAATGCCATGACCTGATCCTCATTAGGTCATCGAAAGTGAATTCCAATAACAATCTGCCTTCTGTGATTACTTGCTAGAAAAGGGAGAAGAAAGTCAAAAACTTATTTTATAGACACTACTTGGTACCAAATCAACCTACAGTCACAAAATCAAATTCACAGACATGGCCATTGGGTGTTCCTATAGCAAAACATCCTGCAAAAAAAACAAACATTCAGAACTTAACATGCCACTGATAACAACAATCGTCATATTTTGAGATACACCGGTAACACGATCACATTGAACGTCAGAAGACAAGTGTGCTATCTCATATTACAGAATAAGCCGAATTGGGAAATATTCAATCACGACAAACTCAATACTTCAGCTTCTTGTGTGAAAACAATATTTTTCGAAATAATGCCAGGATTCTGTTTTTTTCAATCATCTGAAGTTGCGATGAAGCAGAATTTATCAAAATGACTGTTAGAGTACATAGTGAATTACATTGTGTAAGTTTATCCTTTCCCCTCTTAGTTTTTACCGGACTGGGACTATCGACAATAAGTCACGGCCATGTAATAAATGATTGATTTGCTTTATTTTAGTCTAAAAACGATGGCTTAGCAACTTAGCGAGGATTCATTCTTCTATCTTTGCCATATAAGGCAATCTTACCAAAATGAAGAAAAGCTAATGTCAGGCCAGGACAACAGGAGTATAATCCAAAAGACTGACAATACAGACCTCATAAACAAAAGGCAATGCAAGCTTATATTTCTATTGACTAAAGAGGAGCAGACTGAATTGATCACAAACAATCTCTTTACAAATTGTCTCCAAACTAATGGTCTGCTGACTTCCTGACTTAGTTGATCTAAACCAATCTAGTCTTGCGGATGGCTTCAAAACTAAAGTCCCATATCGAATTTAAAGCTGAGGAAGCAAACAACATTACATTGTTATGATGTTGCTGTGAGTAAACTGTTCACCCATAACTAACATTTTAATCAAGGGATATTACAGAGGTACCTCTTACTGCTATTCACTAAGGTAAAGAACACTTGGGTATTACACTGTTATTGTCTATGTTGGGCGAAAGTTAATGACCAGCAGTGGTTAATGCTTACCAATAAGGTCAGTTCTGAAAATCTATGCCGGGTTAACGTTTTTTGTTTGGTATTTCATTTTGAAAATTGGCTCCCATTGCGATTTTAAGGAGAGGGAGTTGCGATTCACTGATGTCTTTTACATAGATTTAATTCTGTTTATATTTTTTAAGTTGTGATTATAACCAAAAATTGCGATTAAATAAAACTTACATTTGTGAACATGGGTTTGCCATGCTGAGTAACCATAAAGGCGTGATCACAATCCAATGTAATGGTTGTATTATGAAATGACTCTTTGGGATACTTCAGAAGGTAATGTAGATCAGTCACTCCTCCTTCAAATATGCTTCTGAAATATCTTGGAATCAGGGTCCTTCCAATTGCTATTAGAAAATAGAAGAGACAAAAGCATAATAAAACATCCAATCTTTCATCAACAAAGTTAACCCTTACATTGCCACCAGTTTGTGACCATAAAACCTGGTTGCCACCTTGTTTTCATGAAAAATTAAAAAAATCATATGCTTCACAAATAAATTCACAACTCGTGTATATATATATATCAAATTAGACAGCCTGTTGAAAATTTTGACACTTGCTTTGTCTAGACTGTCGTCAGAATCTGTAATGTGATGATTAACAATAGTAGTGGTTTGCTCATTATTATTCATAATTTCAAGCTTGCAACAAATAAGGGCCAGTGAAAAAAAGCAAAAATAAATAAATATATTGTTAAAACGATGAAGATTGTGTTGAAAGAATTCTTTTGATAGCGAAAGTAGGTTGACTACAAAGGGACATTACTCACCATAATCAGTGGGGTCGTACTTTTCTGAATTCACCGTTTTTATATTGGCGATATAGGAATACGACTACAGTTGTAATTGGCAATGGCAAGGCATAGCGGAAGTTATGACTACAGTCATAATCGGACATGTAAGGGTTAAACACCTTGTGGAAAATCATGCAGATCTTTTAATGAATTTAAAAACAGCAATGAAAAGTGAATCAGAAAATTTTAAAAACTTACTGTATCTCTTTGGTCCATCCTCTAAACAAAATGTCAAGGTTAGTTGTGCATCATCCTCGAAAAACTCAGTTGTAAAATTATCCCACCAAAGATTATCACTGTCCTGAAATTTAACAAATGTAAAAAAATAATAATCACAAAATGGATAGAGCTTTCTTTGTATGTATAAAAGTAAAGTAAGTTTATATGAGAGGCTTCTTTCTAGAGTAATATAAAAATTAAGGGCATTAGTGCTGCTAATGGAGAGAAAAAAAAGTCATACATCAACAAGTTAAATTCATAAAATTGTAAGCATTTTTTATTGCCCCTTAAAATAATGATAAATAATAATTCATAGAAATAGACATTTTTGCATTATAGTGCACAATTTACATCCCCTCCCCTCCCTCATAGCGCTTTACAATGAATACAAACAAAAAAAGGTGTTTGAATGGTGAATCAAAACTCAAAATGTTTTATTAAACATACTTTTAACATAAATAAAAGTCTGTTCAAGGAAAGAATAGCACCAGACCCAAAACAACAAAATCAGAAGAATTTAGTCTTGCTTTTGATTAACACACAAACATATATATTCAATAACTTCTGCCTACGTGCACAGTTGTCAGGAGACAGGGGAGTCGTACACTTAGGCAATTAATAAAAAAATAAAAAAAATAATTTCAGTTCAAGCGGTGTGTGGTAATCAAGAAAACAGAAAAGTTTGCACATGATATATATACTGAGATCACTTAATAAAACAAAATTAAGTTCACACAGAGAAAATGAATGGATAAAAAGAATTCCAATGCCTTTGTCATTCTCCAGAACTCATTGTGAGACATACTGTACCTACTCTACCCTCTTATTATCAAATTTTGATTGATCTCCATACAACAGTAAACCTTGTTCTTTAACACCAACTTTGAAACCAAAGCAAGGAGGTTGTCATTCTAAATATATTGGTGGTATAGTGAGCAACTCAGTAATTAGTTGAATGCTGTGTGATCTAATCTTTTTTTTTTCTTTTTTTTCGAATCCCCTTTATACCACAATAAGCAGTGTAGGGACCAGCCATATGTCACTCTGAAGGGTGCACATGACAAATGGATCCAAATGTCAATGAGGACTTACACCACTCATCACCGAACACATGGCTAGAAAGACTCTGCATCAGGAATGAAAGACGAGCAGGTGATGAGCCCACTGCGCCCAAATACCTTTA
>JARDUL010271758.1:3544-14788 GCA_030265205.1 Dirona pellucida | reverse complement strand
TACCCCAGTGGTTACTCTTCAGTTACAGGACAACTGGGAGTTGCCACCTGGGCAAAATAATAATAATAATAATAAAAATATTTTATAAATAAAAAACCTTTACGATCGGATATCGGGATTGATACTACTAGTACTAGACTGCATCATGACCCAGTTAATTAAATTGCTGTACACGAAGAGTCTACCTGGCTGACATGGCCAGGAGCAGTCTGGGTGTTAAATGGAAATACAATACCATCTATTAGCATGGCCTGCAGCTGTATCGGTGTCAAACAAGACATTGGACAGGAAGGCTCGATTGTACCGCGTAAGAGGTAAAGCTGGTAAACGAATGGAGGAAACAATAGGGAGGAAGAAGAGAGGAGGAGAGTAAATATTACTGCGGTTGGTCAAATGAAAGACAAAGAAATTAAAAAACCCACGCTTGACCTATCTGTAACCATGGACAGACCTTTGAAATGACCGGAGAGGGAATCAGAACAAAGAGGATGAAGCGAGGAGAAAATGAAAGATGAAAATAATCTGAATAAACCAGAGAACATAACGAGCGGCAACGAGGAGGGAGAGGAAAGGTAGGAGGAAATTAGAACAATGCAAAGAGGAGAGAAAGAAAGAGTAATAAGATAAGATAATACTTCCCATTAGACGTGTATAAAAATTGCAACATGTATGTTAAGCACTAGATATGGAGCATCACAGTATAGTATTGAAAATAATTACCTCATATTAAAATAATGTCAAAATAAAAGACAGGAGAATGGACAGTGAGCATTGTGGTAAAAATCGTGGGCTTATAATATAGTCTGTATCCGGTGTCCCCATACATGTACAGGCCCAGCAGTCAAGTGTATAAAGAGTCTTCCCCAAGGACACCTTCGCCAGTATAAATACTGTTCTCATATTCCGGGGCCACCCAGAGGCAAAGGCATCTGACAATCAGGTGGTGGGGATGACCTGTGGCTGATGGAGGATGGACCCGTGACCCCACTCCGGGAACAGTGGCAGAAAGAGGTCTGAACCAGTGGCAAACTATCATAGCATTTGGGATACTCAAAGACTGATTGGGCTCATGAGGCTTCCCTGACCTTAAGAGGGATCATCGTCCCAGAAAGATGCAATATGAACCACAGAAGTTGTGTGATGGCTGCACTCTGGAACTACATATTTCACCACCTAACTCATGGCTAGAACGACTCTGCAATGGGCACGAACACTAACGCGATATCGGTTCTTATCCTAAAAATACCCCTAAAGACAAAAGTTCCATTGTGGACAAAACAAAAGCAATGCTTAATTCATTATACGCACTGTAGCAGACGAGGAGTCCTGAAGGGCGTGAAACTTAAACTAGAGCAAGATCTTGACATGCTAGTGCGTACCACACCATCGACGGTGTCCTCGCCTAATGATCCAACACCCGTCACGCATAAACGATCATTCACTGTAACGCTTCCTTGAGCAAAAAGGGAAGGTGACATCTTTGATATGAAAAACATGATCATAACAACTTGTTTTAGTTTTACTGTACGGGAGTTAAGAAGGGGAAAGAGTTCAGCATGCGAGCCTGCACTTGTAGGGGTTATAAAACGAGTAATCATAACCAATATCATGATTCGAACTAAATAATGTGAACGGCCACCCACTGGTGCTTTGAACCCAGCGCCCTGAGCCTGAGCACCCTGTACCTTCATGATTATCGAGGAAAAGGACAAAAGGGCTTGATCGTGGAACAACAAACGATGGGACTTGAAATGTGAAGATACAAATAAACGCCACAAGAAAACGATAAAAATTACAACTTGAAGTACATCTTCATCTTCACATTTCAAACACATTCACTCATAGTCGCAGTCCATGTATTATTGGTAAATAAATGAGAGATAAAAAAAAGATCCCATTATCATTTAGCATCACCCAATTAAATTTAAATAAATCCCAAGTAATTTAATAGGTGATTGAAGCAGTGACTAGAAATACATTACATATGTAATAGTAATACAGAAAGAAAGGTAGTATGGATGAATACAGTATAAAGAATAGAGAAAGATATAAAAAATATCCCATTTTCAGATAAATCTCAAGTAATATTAAAAAGGACGACTAAAAATGCATTATATACTATGGTAGTTTAATTGGCACCGAGTCGCTCGGTGCCAATTGACACTACGATTTACTAACAATAACAATAAACATGTAATTTACTCACTTGTCCAGAATCAGGACACTAATAATCCGAAATAGAAGAAAACATTCGAAAAAACAAGATGGACGCCACCTGTAGATTTCAAATTTCAAACCTATATCTTCACCGGCCAAGCACCATTGACAGAATGACCACTGTGACCACTGTCCATGCTATATTATAGACAAGACGTGAATGCACGTTTGATGCACGACAAGAAAGCAGGTCAAGGGTGGGGGGAGGGGCTTTGCGACAGACCCCGTGGAATGGGTCACGGTCATGCAGTATTGACTGACGATTCCCAATACATCTACCTCCGCCACGCGTCATTGACCATCGGCTGACTGTCCTGCGGCCGTGCTGAGAGTGTGTAGTAGTGCACCCCTCCTCTAATCTTTAACTTATCGAGACAATCGCGCACTAATGAGGGACTGTACGCGTTTAAACTTTTAAGAGGGGAGGGGCTGGCTAAATTAAAAAATAGGCATAGCTAGCTCGTCACCGAGCGCGGTTTACAGAAGTCTTTGTTTTGGACACACACACCCCCCACGAAACCAGATTTATAACCCTTACACCCCTATTCACAAAATAGGCAAATCATGACAAACACAACAACTTGATGGGATTTAAAATGGATTTAAAATGGAACAAAATATTATTATTACTATTATATTATAATTATATATACAATATTATTACTATTACTATTACAATTATTACTATTGTAATTGTAATTATTATTATCATTATTACTATTGTAAATGAATGTAGGCCTAATTATTATTACTATTACTACTATTGTCATTATTATTATTATTATAAAATTTATAATTATCATTATTCATTTTTTTTTTGGTTATAATTATTATGACCATGATCTCTGCATTAATTATAAAAATCAGGCTTTTACTTTTACCAACACCTCAGGGTGATAACAGCAGGGAAAAATACATATATAACCTGATGGCTACTTGAACTTATAACAGTTCAGATTACATAATGCTAAGCAATAATGTGTCAAGAAGATTGCAAAATAGACCTGCCTGCCTGAACTGAACTAGAGTAATACATGACAATAAATGAAGCACTGAATAATAACACTAATACATTAAAGTAACAAATTGATATCAATGGTAAGATCAATTTACAATACAATAATAGAGCAGCAAGTGTGTCCGCACTTGTTGTTGGGGGTTATAATCCAATATCATAAGAGATGGTGGAAATCCCAATGGTGTTTCGAGGCTTGAGCACCCTGTACTACTACTACTAACTAGGGCAAACGAAAATCATAATATATGTTTTATTTTACCTTTACCATCGCATCATGATTATTCAGGAACAAGACAAAAGGGAGGTACGACTAAAACTTGACTAATAAGTAGGAAACTGGTGATCAATCTTTTAATATTTTATTAGGAACAACAAACGATGGGACTTGAAAAATTAAAAGGGAATTAAGTCTAAGTATAATAATATAGTAAGTGCATCTTCACATTTCAATCACACCCACTCATAGTCATCATAGTCGCAGTCCATTTGACTCAAGTTAAACATATATGTTATGTAATAGTAATACAGAAAGGTACTATTGATAAATAAATAAAGAATAGAGAAAGATATTAAAAAAAGATCCCATTTTCATTTATTTACCAGATTGCATCACCTAATTAAATCAATCGCAAGTAATGTAGTAGGTGACTAAAGTTAAAGCAGTGACTGGAGGAATGATACATTATATACACATAATTATTTACTAACAATAATAATAATAATAAACATGTAATTTACTCACTTGTCCAGAATAATATAGATAATCCCAAAAAGAAGAAAACATTCGAAAAAAACCAAGATGGACGACACCAGTAGTTTTCAAATTTCAAACCTATATCTTCACCGGCCAAGCACCATTGACAGAATGACCACTGTGACCACTGTCCATGCTATATAGACAACACGTGAATGCACGTTTGATGCACGATAAGAAACCAGGTCACGGGTGGGGGGGAGGGGCGTTGCGACAGACCCCGTGGAATGGGTCACGGTCGAGCAGTATTGACTGACGATTCCAAATACATCTACCTCCGCCACGCGTCATTGACCATCGACTGACCGTCCTGTGGCCGTGCTGAGAGAGTATAGTAGCGTACCCCTCTACTTCCTAATCTTTAACTTATCGAGACAATCGCATACTAATGAGAGCCTGGCGTTTGCTGTGTGCGTTTTAAACTTTTGAGAGGGGAGGGGCTGACTTATTTTAAAAATAGGTATAGCTAGCTAGCTCGTCAACGAGCCGGGTTATAGAAGTCTTTGTTTTGGACAGATCTCAACCGCCAGATTTATAAACCTTACACCCCTATTCACAAAATGGTCAAATCAAGACGTCAAACATGGCTTATGCAAAGATTTCATTCGAATCTAAATCATTGTTACTATGATTATCATTATCATCATTATCATTATTATTATTATTATTATTATTATTATTATTATCATAATTATTACTATTACTATTATAGTTATTAGTAGGGTCAAAAAAAAATTAGAATAAGAAAGAAAGAGAAAGAAAGAAAAAAAAAGAGAGACAGATATGGAGACATGACTTACACTTCATTACCACACAATAATATCATATATATGGTAGTGAAAGAGTGTCAAAGAGACATAATAGATAGTATGACCATGATATATCAACAACGGCATTTTAAAACTAGGAAAAGAATCATTTCAAAACTAGGAACGGCATCATCGCTATGATGAAAACGAAAATGCTTCACAAAACCCAAGAACTGTAAGGAAGCTAATTATTAATAACTTGGCAATGTCTATACAAACAAGATATTACTCACGTATTAATCAGATCGTCAACTCAAGCAGACGAAATAATTCTAAAAATCAAGATGGATGCCACCTGTAGATTTCAAAATCTACCTGATCTACATCCGTCATGCATCATTGACCCCAATTAAATTAACCCTATACATGGGTGTTTCACACGAAGTGGACATGGATGGACACTGGTCAAGACAATAAAATCAGTGAATGCACCCAGATGTTCGATTGGGGGGTGGGGGAGGGGCTTATTTTTTTCAATGGGCACGGTCAGAGGAGAGGACAAGAGAGGGGGTGAGGAAGTACGAGAAGGGAAAAGAGGGAGGAGAAGGGGAGGGGAGGGAAAGAGACCAAGGAGGAGAGTGACGTTCAAGTCTATAAGATGCAGAAGCTATATGCCCATCATTACTGCAAATCTTACAACCCCTTCACTTATTTTGTGACATTTAGATTAGCTTATTGAAAATCACTCCATTTGCAAAAAGAGATGAGAGAGAAAAATACAAAAGGAGAGTGAGAGAAAATATAACGGAGGAGAGAGAAGTTCAAGTCGATGCAGATGAAGGTATAATATGTGTCTATCATTACTGCAAATCTTATTTTGTGACATTTAGATGGATTAGTTTATTGAAAAGCTCTCCTTTTTGTAAAAAGAAAGGAAGAGAGAAAAAATATATAAGAAGGAGAATGAAAGAAAAGATAGAGAATGTGTGTGTGTCAAAGAATCACAATTTTATTTTTACTAAAACATATTTGTGATTGTCGTGTACGGAAATGATTGAGAAGCCCACAGGCAAAGGTCATGATTATGCCCTGTATAAATGATATGTATTTCTATCATTATCGTCATTATGCATCAGACACTAGAATTTCAAAACTAGGAAAGGGACTACAATACAATAAATTTTCACTTGACAAGTTAAGATGGAAATGAAAATACTTCACAAAACCCAAGAACTGTAAGGAATCCGATTATGAATAAATTGGCACGGTCTATAAAAACAAGATTACTCACCTGCCTGAAATCAGATCGTTTACTCAAGCAGACGAAACAATTCAAAAAATCAAGATGGATACCAACTGTAGATTTCAAAATCTCCCTGATCTACATCCGTCATGCATCATTGACCCCAATTAAATTAACCCTCTGCATGGAGTGGGCATGAATGGACACTGGTCAAGACAAACGCAGGAATGCACCCACCCAGATGCACGGGTAGGTTAGAGGAGGAGGAGGGGTTTATTTTTGAATGGACTCGTTCAGGCGAGAGGACAAGGAGAGGGGGATGGCTATAACAAAATATAGGAGGGAGGGTGGAGAAGAAAGAGGAGTGATGGAGAGGTGAAAAAAAGAAGAGAGGTGGAGTAAGAAGAAGGAGAGAGAGGACGAGAGGAGAATAAAAGATAGGAGGAATGAAAGAGGCCAGGGAGGGGGAGAGCGCATGGGGGAAAAGGCAGGTACACAGACGGGGGAAGAGAAGTTCATGTCGATTAGATACAAAAGGCATGATATGCCCATCACTGTAAAGCTTACAACACTTTCACTTAATTGGTGACTTCAAAAAAATACATAAAATAGCATAGTATTGTTCACAATATCTGCATTTGGAAAAATATAGAAAGAGATAATAAAATACAGAAGAGAGAAGGGGGGGGGGGGTGTGTGAGAGAGAGGGGATGAGAGAAGGAGAATGAGAGAGAGAGAGAGAGAGAGAGAGAGAGAGAGAGAGAGAAAGAGAAAGAGAGAGAAGGAGAAAGATAGATAGAGAGAGAGAGATAGAGAGAGAGAGAGAGAGAGAGAGAGAGAGAGAGAGACAAAGAGAGAGAAGGAGAAAGATAGAGTCTGAGAGAGAGAGAGAGAGAGAGAGAGAGAGAGAGAGAGAGAGAAGAGAGAGAGAGAGAGAGAGAGAGAGAGAGAGAGAGAGAGAGAGAGAGAGAGATGGAAACATGACTTGAGCCATTTCAATACCATATAATATTTATGTGTAAGTGAAAGTAGTAGAGCTTGCAAATAGGGGTTCGACCATTAACGTTGTGTCCCGACAGGTCCAAAAACTGAACGACTTTGACTGGTGGAAAACAATATGAAATTCTCGAAGACTGTTCTATTCTATTTATGGAAACATTATGACAAAGTAAAGCTGAAAAAACACGATTTGACGACAATATCATGATTATTGTTATTTCACAGCCGTAATAACTTCCCGATTAAGCAAAGACAAGTTGTTGGGGGAGGGGGAGAAAATAAAGTGACTCATGTCAACCTATTTTCCGCTATCGCAAAGCCATTCACACACACACCAGAACCAACATGGCCGCTGGACTGGGACAACGACTTTTCTCTTCCACGCGTTAAAAACGTCCAGCGATAATCTTACCTCCCCTTCTAACGAGGTCACCTGGACAATTATATCGGGGCGAGATTGGGCAAGATTCATTCATTCATTCATTCATTCATCCATCCATCCATACCGGTGGGGATACTATTACTATGAATGCAGTCTGGGTTTTAAAACAACGTTTCGGGTTCGCACTATAAAGACACGATTATAACAAGAAATTATTTACATATTTAAGAGAAGAAAGAAAAATGGAGAATTCTAGAAAAAAAAAGTAAAATGGAGAGTTGAGTGTGTCGCTTTACCTGTACCCAATACAACTCAAAACACGTTAAAACCGTCCAGTCATAATATTACCTCCCTTCTAACGAGGTCATCGGTACATTATAGGGGCAATATTCATTCATTCATTCACACATCCGCCACAGAAAATTGACTAGAAAGTCAAATTATATGTATTAAAATAACGTTTCGGGTTCGCACTATCCAGACACGTTTTGTTTTGTTTGTTTGTTGTTTTCTTTGGGGTTTTTGTTTTCTTTCTTTTTTTAATATAATCATTCTGAAGAAAAAAAAGAACGAAAAAAGACATGGATAATTTTTGGGGGAAAATATGAAAAGAGTGACAGGGAAAGTTGAGTGTGTCACTGTATCTGTACCAACGACATGTCAAACAATACATCATGAACAAATATTTATGGCATCACTGATTTTAGAATAGTTGAAGTGGAGACAACGATCAGCACACGAAGATAAGTTTATGGTCCCATATCTAGCTCAGGCTTACATGCGTTACATCATTTATCCCCCTAGCAGACTGCGTCATTTTTTTCATATGACCTCAGAAGGTCATGAAAATCAATACTTCTCCCGATCCTCCAATTACAGGAATGAATATCCGATCAAAGATGGCTAATTCGAGGGGAGGGGGTTATGATCGTGACGTCACTACCAGGATTAGCAAAGCAAGGGAAGCCTTCAACTCCCTTTATTCATCCCAGGGGGAAATTTGTCTTTAGGGTCTATTCCGAGGGTTGACCGGAATCACCCAGACGTCAGCCGCAGTGCAGCGCCGCGAAGTGGGATCGAGGTCATGAGAAAATAACCAGTGCTTACACCGGGGTTTGAACCTGCAACCTCTCGAACCAAAGGCGAGTGACTTAGCTACTGCGCCACCAGCTCAATATGTTAAACAGCTTCTGGTCATCGAAGTCCGTCCTTCAAAATCGCTGCTACACGGTTCTCAGGGATGAAAGATAACCAAGATAATACAAACAAAGATTTGTCTGTTTGGTATCTGTTCCCATTAGAAACGTGATTAAACAGTATATAATCCAGCTCTGTATCTGGCTGACGACAGTGTTTTGGGCAGCAGAAAGCATCTGAGCGCAGACACAGGTAAAACGTATCAACGTATCCAGGTTAAGTGCAAATCTGTGCCCCACTAGTATACTCGACGCATGGTCTGATTCAGAGCTGGAAATTCTATGGATCAAGATTTTTAAGGGCAGCAGGGGTCGTTCCACTGTGCCAATAAACCTTGTTGGTGCAAGAAGCAATACACTGTTCAATATTACTAATATCTGGACCACAGACAACGTGGTATTGTAGCCTCATGTGTTCACCCAACAGCTATAGAAACTGGAAATTTTACCAAAGAGGCAAACACAAACAAGGATGCCGACATTTATAAACACATGTCAGGCGCATATTTTATATACAATAGCCAGACAAAGTCATGAATGCTGAGCTATGGCAAACACCATGACAGGAGCCAGTCACCAAACAGATCCTTGTGAGGAAATGGGGTTGGATAGGAACCCGTTATCCAACATTAATAAAAGACAGGCCACGACTTGGAACCCCCAAGGGGAATGGAGGAGGTGCCAACATAAAGGAAGATGGAGACGAGACACGGAATGCAACTTATAATAGGACAAGATCGTAGGGAAGATTTTCCCCATCCAGGAACTTGATCTTGCTATTCGGTGAAAAAATCATGAGATTCCATAATATTCACTGTTGGATCAGCCGACTGTGCAAATAAACCATGTTTGCTACAAGAAGCAATACACTGTTGAATATTACTCATATCAGGACCAGACAATATGATATTGTAACATCAGGTGTTAATCCAACAGCTATGGAAACTGGAAATTTTACCAAAGAGGCAACTATGATATTATCATGTATTCAAAATTGTCGCCATGTCATCTATCTGTCTAACAGTCGTATCAATTAATGGCCTTCTCAACTCCATGGTTAGCCTTCGTAACTTAAATCAAATAGGACAAGATCGTTAGAAGAATTTCCCCAGCAAATTGATCTTGCTATTCGGGAAGTACCAGGAAAAAATCATGAGATTCCTTACTCACTATTATTGGAAAATTGTTTGTCACGGTACTTTCTACGCGCAATAGACCAATCTCTGGGAAATGGAAAATCCAAGCAAAAGGTCATGACCTATTAGAAGCCGTGGATGGGATGGGCTGGGCAGAGAGAGGAAGGACAGCCCAGTTACTAGAGCGATGGAGAAGCGTCCATTATGGAAGTAACTATACCGTGTCATTCTAAGTACATTAATGTCCTCGGGGAGCATACAGTAGAAACGTCTATCAGGCTCATCATACAAACACACTGACAATATATATATCGACATGTCGCTGGGTGCCCTTTCCAATGAGCGAAAAATTAGATGTAAAAAGCCCTTTCCGGTGAACAAAAAAGATGTACAGAGCCTTACCCAGGGACTGAACAACGATAGCACCACCAGGATTCGAACTCGGGGATCTCGAGCCCGGCAGCCTTTCCACTCTGCCACCCAAGGAACTTTGACATATCCAAAAATTAGATCCCCATTATTCAAATAACCAACCACGGATCAGAGCGTTGTGACATTCGAATGTGTGGATGTACTGAAATGGCGTCGGTGGAGTGGTAAGGCTGTCGGGTTAGAGATCCCGTCTTTGGTTCAAGAGGTTCGGCTTCGAATCCCGTTGGAAGCATTGTTTTTGGTGTTGTTGTTGCGGTCTTCTCTCGGAGTAGACAAATCCCCCCCCCCCCCCCCCCCCCCGGGGGATGAATAAAGGAATTAATTTATTTCTTTAAATAATAGTATTTGCCAAAGAGTGTGATTGGTCCAAGTGGTCAGCAGGTCTATCTAGACCAATCAATCCATTCAGACTATCTAGTAGGACAATATTTTATTCCATAGCATTATATTTATATGGTCACCGATAAAGAGCGTCTTGAGGTCCTCTAGATGTGTCTCGTCAATTCAAAATATGACAATATAATATCTTGTGATGTTGTCTGTTTAGAGGTGAAGAAAATCTTACACATTGATCTGAATAGTAATAAGCTGACGTCTCTTACTAAGGCAAGCCAAGATAGACGCGTCTTAGAAATATGAACGAAACAGACTCCGCTCTACTACGAAATTGTACAGAGAATTCACGGAAAAAAACATTATACTGCAGAAACACTTCTACATATGTATATATGTCTTTTACGAAAGTCTAAAGACATGTCTAGGGTATATATATAGGCCACACAAAAAACCTACCGTTTCTATAGCATTAATATCAAATTGAAACTATATTTTGAGCACCTCTGATAGAGACAGAGATACATAAAATAGACAAGATAGAACCATCTACTAAAAAGGGGGGCGAAAGTATTATAGTCTATAGTATATAGTCTAGATGTAAAAGATAAGGACTAGATTTAAATCTAGATATACAGACTAGGCTAGATCTAAAGACGCCTAGAGATTTTAAGATCATATGATGACAAAAGAGTTTTCGCGACAGTAGATAAATTTATCAGGAGGCGAGATGATCCAGTCAACTCTCATGACTCATGTCGAAGGTCGTGGATTCCCATCCTCCC
>JARDUL010271647.1:4260-14793 GCA_030265205.1 Dirona pellucida | reverse complement strand
TATATAATCAACAGATTATATATGAATGCTAATACTGATATATCAAATTTAGTAGTTGATTCGTAAGGCAATGTTTCTGCAGTTTTTTTAGTTTAACCTCATTTGGACCCTGTACACGTTCATGATACACTGTACCGTCATGATACACTTTACGGTCATGATACACTGTGCGTTCATGATACACTGTACGTTCATGATACACTGTGCGGTCATGATACACTGTACGTTCATGATACACTGTACGGTCATGATACACTGTACGGTCATGATACACTGTGCGTTCATGATACACTGTACGGTCATGATACACTGTGCGGTCATGATACACTTTACGGTCATGATACACTGTGCGTTCATGATACACTGTACGTTCATGATACACTGTACGGTCATGATACACTGTGCGTTCATGATACACTGTGCGTTCATAATACACTGTACGGTCATGATACACTGTGCGTTCATGATACACTGTACGGTCATGATACACTGTACGGTCATGATACACTGTACGCTCATGATATCAAAGGCGGCATAACCTGTACGTCCAGATTGTGCAATATGACTTGAAACTCTGAAAGGATTTGAGAACCGTCCAACCCAAGTTTCGTACCCTGGGCCTTGTGGCGACATAAACCTGCCTCGAGTGAGTCGCGTAATCTACCCCCCCCCCCTTTCCCCGACTTACATGGCCATTCATCAACAGAACTACGTATACAAGTATTAAAAGTAAAATCAGCAGGTGCTAGTTTCTGCGGGCATCTCGGGGAACTCGCGAAACGTGGCAACATCGCGCTAAACTCATAACCCTTTGAAGTGGATCAGACAAAGCTGGTAATAGGGGGAAAAAAGATAATTAGGTGAAGTGAGTAAAAGTAAGAGCGATTGACACTATGACTCCACCAATCCCAAAATGTTTACCGAAATGGAGGCTCTTGTTCGATTCGCGCCAAAGTTACTCACGCCAAGCCCCAGACGTTAGAATAAAACCCATGGTCCTCAGACTAAGCGAGGCATCCAGAGATCCGAACTTAATACCAATCAGTTGTGGGCGGGGTGCAATATTCAATTTCTTCAAAGAACTTAATGTTGGTTGTTAACTTCATGGTACATCCGTCCTACCCACCACGCTCGCTATCGACCCACGTGCGCTGTCCTTTTACCCGTATTCTACCATACCAACTCCACAAGCCCTGTGTTCTGTGACTACCTACCTCATTCCACGGGAACTCCAACGTCTCTTGCATAACTCGCTCCAGTACTGCCAGGAACCCAGACCCCCAGACCCGACTACAGTGGGACGTTGGACTTGGAGAAAGCAGCCAAAAGCTATGCGCTACAATCGGCCACATGTTGACACAAATTGCACAAAAGGAAAATCACCAATTTCAGAATGGATCGACAAATAAAGTGTGTGTAAATAGCGAGTAAACTTTGACTTGTTACAGAACTTCCATAATTTAAAAAAAAAGGTTGTAACGAGTCAAACATAATGAACGTATTGTTTATAAATAATTGAAGGGTTCCATTCCAAAACGCCATTTGAGCCAAAATCTAAAAATATGAGTTATCTGCATTACCAGTTAGTACATACATGTGTTTATATTTAACCATCATCATTTTGCCCCAAAACGCGCTACAACCCCTGTCACCAGAAGGCCAAAACATTGTTTTCGTTATAAACACTCACTATAGGGGTTTGTTAAATGTCTCAATGCAGACGATTTGGATTTATGGCATTTTGGAAATCAACCCTTCATTTATAAATTATATATCTCGTAGGCTAACGACGATAACTCAATTGTAGCCAGCACCCGCAGGTACTGGGTTCAATGCTCAAGGTGGACAAATCACAACACCAATTCATCTTCCCGCCATGAGTAATTCGACCGCTGAGGCTAGATAAACTAACCCGTGCCTCACACAGCGCTATTATCTACCAGGCTTGGCACACCCCCCGCAGAACATTTATTGTTAAAACAATGCATTTGGAACCCTGCGTGCCACCTGGAATGGTACGACCGACAGCTACTAAACAGCTTTCATGCTTAATTCAGTTTAAAGGATGATACCTGGTTCAAATCCAGCCAGAAGCTACCGATCTTGAGTCCTTGGGAAAGTCTCTTTTCACATTTTTTCCTCCCTCGACTCAGGTGTGAATGAGTACCCAGCAACAGACACAGCAAGATATCGTCAGTATGATGAGCCTTCGTAAAGAATATTTAATTACACGGCCTTCTGGGGGTGAGTGGGGTGTAACTGATGCAAGGTCTGTGAGTCTGTTCATTTATGGGGATACAATACATGACTATCAAACCCATCTTTATCTTTATGTTGATATTATATTTTGGGCTCCAATGACATATTTATAGGCAACACACAACTGTGCACTATCAATTCATCATATAATTTTAATATAATTGAATGCTGAATGATGCCTCAATCAATGTGATAACTGAAAACATGAATAGGGCCACTTCTTTGCACACAGGTGTCTTGACTTCAATCCAGTCTCATCCTTTGCCTTGTGTCATGCATATTGTGAATATCAATACAACTACAACTTTGCTTTGACCCCCAAGTTTATAAATATCACTTCAGTTGCTGTAGTGTACATTTTCTTTGTCATAAAACCAAAGAGCTTATTATTTAATTAAATTGACTTTCATTGGAAAAAAATCCCCTTTTGCCCTTATCTATAACTATAACAGAAGTAAATATGGAACAAGTTCAAAAATAGATCATAAACTTGACTGGCAAATCCATGCCTCTTCTGTTCACAAAAGGCTAACAAAAGAATGTGTTATATACTTTTTTTGTTTTTTATTAAATCAATCTTGCCTCTTTGATAAACATTCCAGTTTCTATAGCTGTTGGGTGAACACCTGAGGCTACAAAATCATATTGTCTGGTCCTGACATGAGTAAATACTGAACAGTGTATTGCTTCTTGTACCAAACAAGGTTTATTGGAACAGTGGGCTGATCCCCGCTTGGCTTAAAAATCTTGATCCATAGAATGTCCAGCTCTGTATCCTATCAGGCCATGCGTACTGGTGGGGCACATACTTGCACTTAACCTGGATACATTTTACCATCACTCATTAATCACAGTTCTAAAGGGAACAGATAACAACCAAACAAATGAAATTAATCTTTATATATGAAAGGACTGTGTGAACGAAAGTTTGAGCACAGACGGTATATGTTTTGTATACAAAGTATGTAACACCATGAAAAGGGTGACAATGAACATGTATCTTATCTTATATTACACCGAAGGAAAGAAATGCAGTAGCAGAAAATAGATAATAGCAAAATATTGCCAATTGTGTGGATCAACCAGGCAGCATAAAAAAAAAAAACACGCACAAAAACCAAAAACTCAAACAACTATAAAAAAATAAAGAAAGGGCACATGTGTGTAAAATAAATAAGAAGTCAAAACAATAATATATAGACAATCATCATGTTTATTTCCAAATGAAAAAAAAGAAGAGGAAAATTACTTTCTCATATTAATTTCATTCATTTGCTGCAGATAATAATTACAAGTAGGTCAGTAACTTAACAGTAACAGATAAATTATAAACTTTCAATGTGATGATTATGCTTGTTTATAACATGCATAATGTTATGAAGCAGAGGACATGTTCTCTATCAACACTGTCAGATATCATATCATATATAGCGTCTATAGTGTTTTTATTTTACTGTGCCTTGTGTACAGGGGCACTGAGCACATTATTTGTGGACATCTTAGACGCTATATATATGAATTATTAGTATCATTATAATAGGCGGAACCTCCTGTTGACTAATGCAACCTCCAATAATGTTGATGCCCTATATATATATATACCATTTATCTTCTGTTAAAAGCATGATCCATCGTTCCTTGTACGAATGATCATTTTCACAAGAACTATTACAGGATTAAAAAACCCCAAACAATTTTTTTATCCACTGTATTTATCATAAGTCTTATAAAAATTTTGCCATAGGGTCGTCAACGTTTCTCTGACGAAGACGGAAAGCCTCAATCTCAGCATCTGTCGGAACAGTAACTTGCACCATGCTGTTATACGGTCGCTTCCGTTCATCCAATTGAAGCAGCTTTTCAACTTTGCGATCATGGGCGTTCTGTTCTTTTATAGCCTGTAGGGGATTGAATGGTAAAGATTATAAATATTTGTCACCAATAACAGAGTAATCCAAAATGCTTTTGTTGGACATTGTTTTGTTTTATAATTATTTCAGAGTATCATTATTGGACATAAAAAAGCGCTACCACTTCTCTCACTTAAAAAAAAAAACCCCAAATGTTTATTAGTATTAGTGTATATCAAAAGATAACTTCACTGTTTTTGTTTTATCATGCTAACCCCTTTATACCGCAATTCAGTGTTAGGGACAAACTCCATTGCCCAGTCTAAGACAGCCCACAGGCATTAATCACTAACACTGGAAGTTTTTGTTACTTCAGATGTGTGAAACTAAATTAAAGAAATAAGACAAGCATCAAGCATTCATGATTTTAAATCACATTCCTGAGAGCCTAAATTTCATTCTGATAGACACTAAAAAACCAAGAAGACTGGATACAATGATACAAAATAACGTCATATACTGCTCACATCAAAATAAGCTACAGTAAATCAATTCCACCCAGCATTGTTTGAGGCTCTGCATGGTGACCGAGTGGAGAAGACAACACATGTCAGTCCACTCAAAAGGCATGGGTTTGAGACCTGCTTTCAACATTGTGTTGTTATCCTTAGGCAAGATGTTTCAGTCTAAGTATTGGTTTCTACGATTCTAAATTCTCTGAGTCACCATGCAACAGTAATAGATTCCTAGCTGTAGCTGATATTTATACCAATTGATGCATCTGGAACTGATGAAATTTTTTTAGAAAATTCAATTTCATTGCTTTTCATACCCTTAATTCGTCCAGTCAGAATTTAAGTAAAAGTCGTCTCTTTCTGCCCTTGAAATAGTATCAAAATTATGACTCGTTTTCCTGGGTAAGGGCCTTACAGAGAGCACATACCCAACAATTTTGAATTACTTTCAAAAGAAAATATAAACAGTAACATGTGCATACCTTTTTAATGTCCCGTTTTCTTTTCTCTTCTTCATCCTCTTCCTCTGATGAAGATGAGTCTGAAGAGTCAGATGAAGAGGAGGAGGAGGAACTTGAATCGTGCTTTTTTTTCTTCCTTCGTTTTTTCTGTTTCCTTTTCTTTTTTCTTTTCTTTGCCTTTTCTTTTTCTTGTAACTTTTTCCGGTGTTTCTGCAATAACAATTCAGTATGGAACATTATCATGAGAAAATAACATGAACAAAATCTTGCAAAAAAAATTAATTTTTTTTTGAAAGATTGGCTTCACAATGTCAAAATTAGAATGCCAAAAAATGTCCCTTTAAATGCAAACAGCAATACTGTTACTGTTAGCATTGATCTGTGACCCTTCAGTACAGTCAACGTTGTGGTGACATCAGCAAGACCGTGGATTATTTCCCACAGTATATAAAGAAGCATTGATGCTTTAGTGTGCAGAAGTGCTGAAGATTTAAATTTATGAGAATGCTTTTGATGGTATATATATCCATCAATATCATCATTACAAGTGATTTGTGCTCATTATGCTCATAACCATAACAAATTTTGTCTCTTTCCCAAATTTCACATTTTGTGGATCAATGGATTAAGAGATTAATTGTTAAAAATGTTCTGCATGTGAGCTCCATGCATAGGTTATCATCATCATCAATGACATTATCATTATTATTACCAATTACCAATATATATTATTGTTGTTGTTGTTAAGTTACTATGATTACCATTATTACTAGTTTCATCACTATCAAACATCCTGATTACAATATTAGATTCATATTAGGAAGTATGAAAACAGTAGGGTAGACAGTCTATTGTCATTGCAAAGCTAAAACCACAATCAATCAAAATAGTCTAAGGCTCAGTTTTGAAAAACATTTTAACATAGATTGCCGGTGAGTGTCGTGGCTAAGTCACTCGCCTTTGGTTCGAGAGGTCGCGGATTCAAATCCCAGATGGAAGGACTGGAATTTTTCTCAAGACCTCAATCCCACTTTGCGGCACTGCACTGCGGCTGACACCTGGGTCATTCCGGTCTGCCCTCGGAATAGACCCTAAAGACAAAATTTCCCCCTGCGATGAATAAAGGGAATTTCAGTTTAAGTTTGAAGGAATATAGTTACCTCAAGTAAAGTCTCTTCAGCTTCTTCAGATGCCTGACTTGTGGAGGCAGGAACAGCCAGCATAATATTGCTTTCCTGAATGGGAATAAATGAAGAACAAATCAATTAATAGGAGTTGGAATACTACACACAACTCATTCCAGACGAGATTTTTTGTCTTTTTAGCGCACATATATTTGCAATGTAATGAAGATGTCAACAACATCAAAAATTCAAATGTGACATATGTCTTGGGCCATAAATGTGTGAATCTTTAATTTAAAAAATAAAAAAATAAAATTAAAACTAAAAAGAAAGAAAGAATAAGAGTTGCATAACAGTTGTGAAACTAAAGTCCAAGCAACAAAAAATGTCCACGAATCAGTCTTTTCAGTGAGCAGTCGTTTTTATTGTTTTGAAAAAGGAAAGGGGGGGGGGGGGGGGGATGTTTGTTTTAAGGGATTTCATAAAAGCATTAAATTTTATTGACTGGTGAAATTTTTGCATCTTGTGATCCATTCGCAACTTTGAAAAATCAAGAAACTTTGCATCACCAATTCAGAATATTCAGCAAAAGAAAAGGTCAATTTTGATTGAACATCAACTACTCCAACAGAAGGAAAAAGAGACTCAACCCCTAAATTAGCTGCCCTTGAAATTTTTTGTAAAACATGACAACCATAAATGAAACTGAAGTTAAAGTTAATTTTCTGTCGACAAGTCCTGAAACGATTGAAACATAATATATGACTATATATATCTAATCTTGGCATGTATATAAAAAAACAAAATAAATGACCTTTGACCTATTGCAAATTTTTACCACAAAAATAAAATTGAAGGGGGAAAAAAATGGAGGGAAAATATTTTGACGACAGACATCTGTCATTTTTCATTTATGAGCTTACCTCTTCAGCTTCCTTGCCTGCTTCCCCAGTACAATAAGACTCTTTGAGGAAGGAGTGACAGCAGCCAAAACCCCATTTCCCATCTTTCCAATACGACCCCCACACAGCCTGAAGACGAGAAAAGCAATATTCGATTTATTAATCATTCAATTTACATCAGGTAGAAAAAAAAGTCACACTTTCAAATGGTTGGGATGAGAAAAGAATATTAAAATTGTAAATAATTTCATTCCCATAATAATAATAATATAAATGTACATTTGTATGGCGTTTATTCTCGATCATCATAATGTTCTAGGCCTTTACAGTAGCACATTTGCCCTGGGGAGGAAACAGAACACACAACAGTAAATATGCCACACGGCCCGATAAGCACGAATACAATTTTTTGGACACGGAAAATGCTGTTAACAACCGAAGGGACCTCCGAATTAATGCCTGTCTCCAATAGGATGAAATAAACAGGGCAAAGTTGTCTTTCTTACCTAAGGACACAAGCGCAGGTTAGCCAATACATTCTATTATGTATAAATATTGTTGTGATGGTGTTGGGTCCCATGCGGTCACCCGTCTATTCACTAGCCAATGATGCCTTCAACACGAACTGTCGAGTTGTGTTAACTGTTTGGCCATGTGTGATGCATGTTTGGCTGCATTATGGTTACGTCGTCCTCCTTAAGAGAAGGTTAGTTTCTATTTTGTTAAAACTACTCAGAAGACTCAAAAGTTACCAGAACAAATCAAATTTCCAAAGACTACACATTTTTGTTTTTGACAAAATACCTTGGAAACTACTTGAAAACCTTGCCTATTGACAAAGTAGAAACTTTACTTAAAAGTAAGCTACATTTCTTCTCCTCTTCAAAATAGCATTAATTTGTCAATTTAGTGAATAGAAATAACTTGGTGTAATATTAAGAACTAAAAATCTTGATTTCAATTTCACGTTTCATTGACTTACTGTGTGGTTGTTGATGTAAACATCCTCTTCGTAGCGTGATCTGATGGTTGCCTTCTCCTGTCCTTTGATGACAGCTCCATGCCTTGAATACTCAACATAATCCTCCTGAAGAAAAAAATATCATCAAATAATAAGTATGGAGCATCAACAGCTTGCCAGAGATAACATTCAACTCAGGAAGTTGCCAGGCATAAATTCAGAGAAGTCACAATGGTGGGCAGAGCGGTCTAGAGGTATGTGTGCCTTAAACTTACAGACGCAGTGTTATAGGTTTGAGTCTAAAACAAAGCTTTGAAACCCAGAAATTTTTGTTTTAAAAAATTACACATGCTGACAAATAAATAAGCATTTTAGTCTTTAAGGTTGCTTATTTGCAACTTAAGATATGAAGTAAGGAAAAAATAGTTACAATTATAATCATATTTACCTCAATCTTTATAATGAAACAAGATTTTAAATGTTGGGTTACTCAATATGTTTTTAAATCCACTTTAGACTGTGTACATAAATATTCTACAAAAATGTTCACTTTTCAACATTTTTCAATATTATTACACACTTCACAGCGGGCTGATCTCCCACAATGCTTTGAGGTATAAATCAGCGTTTGGATAACAAAAACAAAACCTTTTTTTTTGCTTGTTTGGAACAATAAATAAGATGACAAGGTTTGTGTATTCAAACAATTATAAAAATATGTTTTTCTTTCAATTTCATACAACCCTAGACTTTTGTTTTTCAATGTTTGACGAGTATATATGCATCAATCAAAAATTGCTGAAACAGTTATTCATTTCGACTCAATTAATTTTAAAAAAAATTACCGTCTGAGCCAAAAGCAACTGCCTAGGTGGAGCCTCTAAATGCTCTTCTCCTCCATACTTGTCCAATATTGTGTTTTTTGCTGTTTCTTTAAAACCGTCCTTCCTTTTCTTGAACTCTTTGTGCAACAGTTCAAGTTTCGTAGGGTCTGCCTGAAGGTGAATATCGTTGCCTCTCTCATAAGCTTCCCATGCAAACACTGTAAAGAAGTTATCATCAATGTTAGTCATTTTAAGTAAATTTCCTACACTCATTTGTGATACACAGAGGAAAACAGGTGAGGCTAAAATATAATATCAAGTCACAAGGCTCATCAGTCGATTGGTTTAGACGAATGAGATTTAGACGGTGCCCTCCCTAAAACCAATTGCATTTAAGGCCTGTTTTTTGGGAACATAAGACGTAAAAAGAATTTGCAGCAATCATTAGCTTAATATATTAAACGTTTGGACGAATTGTTAAGGCATAACTTACATTGTCTCTTGGCCATTGCTTGAGAGTCCCCAGAATAACGAACAAAGTTGTCTCCACCAAACTTCAACCTGGAATAGATAATTACCAAAGTTATACCTACTTTAGATAACATAGGTAAAGCACTGTAAAGGTAGGTTAAATGTAAAAGAAATCAAATTCTTGAGAAGAATAATAGGTAAAATATAAGTTCTTTGCAATCTTAAAAAATTTTTTTTACATTAACTGTAAATTGTCTATCTTCTTGTTACAGATGATTGCCTCATTTGATAACGCAAAATATATAGACCACATTTAATAAATAAAAAAATAAAAATAAAAAAAGATTTATAAGAAGAAAAAAAGATTTTAATAATGCAACGCAAGATAAAGTAATTATATGGCTCACTCTGTAATATCTTCCTTGCTGGTGTTTTTGAGTGGATTCTCCCTCATAGAACGGGTCTTCGGATCATAATAGGCAGAGTTGATGTCGAGGTTGTAAAGATACTGTTGATAGACAAAATGGACAATGAAAACAACTGACTTGATGGTATCAAATTAAACTATTGACAATAACGCTATCTCAAGTGAAAACAAATATTGGAAGTGTGCTCCGATTCACTAATAACAGCAATAGTTTTAAATTAGTAAAAGGACAGTCCCACATCTCTCTATAAACTGCTTTTAGTATAATCCTGTGATAAATTTTGCAAGCGATGTTGACAAATGGAAAGCAAAACAAATGCTGACAAATAGGAAGAATCATGAGTAGGTCAAGCAAGCTCAAGACTTACAAAATCTGGATGTCGACTTAGCACTTTAAAAAAAGAAGCATATTTATTGTGTGCTTACTTTTGCTGTGTCCTCTCTAATCCTCAAATTTCTGACAGTGATTCTTTGCTTAGTTTCAAATTTTTGTCCGGGCATGTCCATTTCCTCAGTGTACTTGTCCTCATCTTCATCATCACTGTCTTTCTGCAAGAACAAAAATAAAAATAAAACAAAACATGAAAGCAGATTTTACAAGTACATATTTAAGAATAAATAGGGCTCAACAGTCTATATCTTTTCAATACAATGTGATTTAAAAATGAACTTTATTCCATCTCCATTACAGGACAAGTTATTTCGATCTGGGGGGGGGGGGGGGGGGGGGGGGGGGGGG
>JARDUL010271536.1:1582-14797 GCA_030265205.1 Dirona pellucida | reverse complement strand
CATACATACATACATACATACATACATACATACATACATACATACATACATACATATATATATATATATATATATATGCGTGTGTGCGTGTAGAGAACCTGGCAACAGAATTAGCAGCAGCAAGACAAGACCTGGGAACCATCTATAAATGTTTATTATCATTTTGTTATTGTTATTATCTGCTATAGACTGGTGTCCTGTCCAGAGGATTACTAATCACCACCACTTTGTGCTACGGAAATCAGAATAAGCACAGGCTCTATGGGGCAAAAGGCATGACGGAACATTACATATTATATTTTTTATTTTAAAAAAATTGAATACAGTGGAGGAACGGGACTCCGGACAGGACAGGACACCGGACAACTTGGCACTAGCAGGTTGGTTTGGTTCATCAGACAGTGGTGATAAATTTTAACTAACCAAACACAGTTTTTTAGATCGTTGTGCATAATAGTCAAACAATTTCATGTTCGCTTTTGGAGTATTTACGCAAGTAATACTTCAAATTCTTAAGTTGAAATTTCTGGAACTAAAACTACCATACCTCCTTGTGGTCTTTTAATTCCTTTAAAACTGCAATCTGTTCTTTCAAAATGTGTTCCTGGTCCTCCTTGTGCTTTTCCAACTTCATAAGTATCTCCTCTTGTTTCTTCTCCTTCTCTTTTAGCTCCAATTCCTATTGAACATATACACAAGGTTAAAGTTGATACATCTATTCAATTCTAATCTGTTTCATTGCTGATCCTAGACAGACAAAAGTCATTTGGGTGGGAAATGAGCACCAAAGCAATGGCAATTTAACATTAGTTTCCTGAAAACTAACTAAAAGCAAATGGGTCCATAAGTTATATGCAAGAACAAGTCAATACATAATAAAATTGTTGGCATAAAATCTATTCAACTATAGACCAACTCTATTTTTCAAATTTGGATTCACAGCGGTCAAGAATTGAGTTAGACATTGCACTTAATCTACACAATCAGCAAGGCGATCGAGTCAAGCTGTCAGCATTGCATTTTAATCCTAGGGCAAGAAGCTATTCTTCCATTGCCTCACTAGTCCCAAGTGTAGAGATCGGTACCAACTGGCAGCTGGGGAAGTAAATTGCATCTTGAATGGTTTGTGTTGATAACCATGATAGATAACATAGTTATGATTTTTGGGGGGTCCATGTACCCTCATTTCTTATTAGTGGGAGAAAATGATGATGAATGGCATTTAATGACGATGATGGTGATGATGGCTGGCAATCAAAGGGTGTTATATACAGGTAATGGGCGTGGCAACCAAACATTTACTGAACTCACCTTTGCTTTGTGAGCTTCTTCTAATTTTTTCTCCTTGGCCTCCAGCTTAGCCTCATCAATTGTTTTGACCTGCAAGTCATCTTCTGCCTTTATTTTGACAGCAGATCCATTTTTCTTTTTCGTCAATGTATCCTGAAAGTGAAAACAAAACCAAGCAATGAAAATATCAAACTGTACATCAAATGCAGCGTTAGAACATATACATATATGTTACAGTGTATGTTATAATGTATATATCGTGCAAAGACAAGCAATAGGGCAACAGACAGACCCTTATAACTGTTGAGTTGGTACATTACTATACCATGGGAAAAAATACACTGTAAGAATAACAACACTGAAAACATTATGCAAGTCTTTGTGCTTAACTGTGTGACAGCTGTATGATAATATTGATGATGAACTCTATGCAGTCATTAATGTTTTCACCCTTGACTCAAATTAGGGTAGATGGCATTTTTGCAATTATACAACATTTCTTTTTCCTTTCCTTCTCTATTGACTACTTTCTTACATAAATATATAATGGTTATGATAATACCGGTACCAATAAACTGATAAAAAGCAAGGAAGCAAATTACAAGCAAAAAGCTCAAACCAAATTTTTGTTAATACATGTAAATATATATTCTCTATTGACCGAAATGCTCCTAAAGACTCACTTTTGATTCGACTTTATCAGGCTTGTCCTTGTCGTCGCTCATGGGCGGATCAGGAATAGGGGGCTCCTTTCGCTTCTCAACAACCAGTTCCTCTTCCTTCACAGGAACATCTGAAAGTAGAGCAATCAGTATTCAGTCTGATAACGTCAAACCTTACGCACCACCTGACACAGAGAGGATTAATCAGGATTATGGGGGTTTTTTAAAAGAAGTAGAAAAAAAAAAAAGCCCTCTCTACCTTGATACCCACCATATTATTATTATTCAAACACAATAGTTTCAAACCCATCAGAAGGTAAAGTCTTGATTAAGCAGAGTGGACTGTCCCTTCCAATTCCTGCCTTGATGGCCAAATTCCTTTCTTTGATAATCAAGGGGGGGGGGGGGGGGGGGGGGGTAAACACCCACCAAAGCTACAGAAAACATGCCTGATGGCCATTTTGCGGAATTGCATTGTGGCTAACGCTTGGGTTATTTCAGTCTTTTCTCAAAATAAACCCTAAAGATGAAGTGCCCATTGATAACAAAATAAAGACAATTTTGCTTTTGTTTTTTTATCTGAACTTCACTACAAATTGTATTGCTCACATAGAGATGTTTGGACACATGGGCTGTCCCCTGCTTATTTCAGAAAATGCACAATGGTTGGTGTGCCTGTATCTTTTTTCCCATAGGAGCTTTGAGCCTGTGCTCTTGTCTGAGGCCAGGGGTGGAGATAACCTCTTCATTGCTTTGTGGTACTAAGGGGTTAGTATAGCAAGGCAAAACAAAACAAACCTTCCACTAACCTTTCGCCAAAACTTCATTTGAAGCAATATCTGGTTTGACCTGTGCTTTTTCCTGCCAAGCTGGTACCTGATTGGCAACTTCGTTTATCTCTAACACGTTCGGGTTAGCCATCGGCACCTCTTGAACATTGTCAAGGTGAGTGTGCCCTTTGTCCTGAGAGCTCAGTGTGGCAAAGGTGCTGACCAGCAGAATGGTCACCCCGAGAAAAAGAACCAACTGTTCAAAGGAAAAATAAATAGGAGTAAAGGAGAAACAAAAAATGTTTAATAGTTCATATACGCAACAAATACAGGCTCACAGAAATTACATTATTTATCCCCTAGCAGGCTTCTCAACTCCCCAGGGAGCTGTTAGAGCAGCTTGTTAAGCCTGTATGCCGATACTCACTCAGACCAGAGTCTAGAAGTGAGGAAAAAATTAGTAAAAAGTCTTTCCCAAGGACTCAACATCATTGCCATCACAATTTAAAACCTAGCAGCATAACCACTCAGGAACTGATTGATTAGATTCTGATTGCCCAAAAAATTTCTGCTGGGACAATAACGCAGCATTTCATACAAAAAAAATGCAATGTTCTTCACTATCTCAATAAGCAAAATGCAGCAAAAAAGAAATTAAACCAAAGAACAAACAAAACAAAATTAAAAACAACCCCAAAACAATATTACAATTTTGCATGTGACTTTCACAAAATCACTGTCCGGTAATATTTGACAATAAATATGCTATTTTAATTATTGTATTTGCTCCAATCGTCATGCCCGGCACGTGAAAATTCCGGCAGTAAGTAAACTAATCAGTGTCTAAATATCGCCATTGTGCTAATGAGTGCCACACCTGAACCGTAAAAGTATGCTTCGTGTGAACCAATGTCTATCCTTTTGTTTTTCCCGCAAAGGCAGTTTTTCTAAAAGCGCAAATCAATTATGTTATTACACATGCAGTCAAGTTGACATATAACATGGCAATCAGCAAACAAAGTTATGATGTGGCTTTCTGGTTATCAGGTTATGATTAGAGTTTTCGTTCAACAGAGGGGTGGGGAGAGGGACATATTTATAGGGCAGGCACAATAATTAGAACGAACACGGCAATTATACTTGACCTCATCATCTAATGAAAACTACTCATTTCATAAACTCTAACTCTAGTCGTACCTACCTGTGCAACAGCTCTCCCCTCAGCTTTATTCCCAACGACTTTGATGAAGAAAAGGGCTGGGAAAATGTAGCAGATCAAGGTACCCATGATGGCTCCATTCATGCCCAGAATGAACTCCACTGTAATATATGAAAAAAATCATCATTAACAATAATAATAACAAGAGTATAATAATAATTATATAATAATAATAATAATAATAATAATAATAATAATAATAATTATGATAATAATAATTATAATAATAATAATAACAATGATAATGATGTTGATGATGACAAAAATAATGATAATAATAACAACAACAATAACGACAACAACAATAATAATAATAACAACAACAACACAACAAACAACAATAATAATAATAATAATAATAATAATAATAACAATAATAATAAAAATAATAACAATGCCCGATTCCCTTGGATCATTGGCAGGTCTGATGTTAGTATGAAAATATGTCCCGGTGCTAATGACGATATAGTTGTAAAATAATACCTCAGCTGAATTTGCTACAACAAAAAAATCTTTAAATCATACCATTTGGAATAAGAATGCCCGTGATCATGGAACTGAGGATGATGAAGAAAGTGATGGTTTTGAAGATATTTTCTGGTATGTAAGAAGTAGATTCTTCAAGTGAATCATCATACGCCTTTGCTTTCTGAGATGAGAAAAAAACAAAACATCCAGACTAAAATATATAGCATGTTGAATATATATATATATATACAATATATAAAAGCAAATGCACAATCATGTATAATTTACCATATTCCTTCTTTTTGTCGCCCCTGACACGAGAGAATAATAATAATTTATAGCGCGATTTCCAAAACTGAGTTATGCTCAATGCGCCTTACAAAAACATTTAAGTGCTTATTGCGGTATAAAGGGGATTCGATAAACAAACAAACAAACATCATGTTATGAAAATCAATCAGTTAGCGGCATATTATTTCATCACACATACCAAGAATAAACTACAGGTCATAAAAACGTAATAGTAAAAAGGTATTGTTTTAGCATGGACTTTAAAGTATCTATAGAGGGGTGGAATGAGGTTGGGGTATCAAAAAAGGACCAATTTTGTTATTTTATTTGTTTTCTCAAATCCAAATCCTCAAGGCAACTTTTTTCCTAAGTTTTTAATATCATTCTCTTATAATCAAACTGCACTATAAACAATAACCATTTCCATATCTAGTAATTACAAGTTATAAAAGTGTGTTGTGTTGGTGATGTGCTGTGCTTCTTTTTCATAGAATCAGATAGAAAAAAGTTGAGGGGGGGGGGGGGGGGGGGGCTTATTAGGCATAGGGCTACAAAAAGTGAGAATACAGAGTTCAGCATACTTGACTTGGAATCTCAAAATATGGCCCATTGGGTCTGTTGAGCAGACAGTTTTATTTATAAGAGAAACACATCAACATCCATATTATGGTCCTTTCATGCTAGGAATTTGAAAGATCTCAGGTTGAGTTACCCCGATGAGGGTGGCTGAATGGTGAGGCTGCCGAGCTCGGGATCATGAGATCCTGGATTATGATCCTTGCAATGAGCACCCGGCTACAGACAGAGAAAGATATTGTCAGTATGATAGTATGTCGCACCTAAAAGGCTGCTCTACTGTATGCTTCCTGGGGATTTCAGGACTTGTGGATAAAGGATGCAAAATTTGTGAACCTGTACATGTATGTATGGGGATTCGGTCTGTAAACCCTTCTCTATCTTTACCCAGCCATGGCTGCCCTCCAAGTACCTTCAAAAAGGATTGATTCCTACCTGTTTTATGTTCATCTGTTATCCACCATCCCATTTATCCATACCACAATAAATCCATCCACACACACACATACATATCTGTATAGATCATAAATGCCTTACCTTTGCAAACAGCAAGGTGTAAATGCTGGCTCTGCAGGGAAAGATGATGACAGGAAATGTTATGACGATTGAAAAAACAAAACACAATTTTGTCAGATCGGCCATGGGTGTGGATGGAAAGACGGCCAAAATATCTCCGGGAACTCCTATGGCATGGAACGTGATGTATCCGAAAAATCCAACCTAAAAAAAAAAAGAAGAGATGAATACATGTGAAATGAAATTAGTTGCATGGTGCACACCCTCTAGCCGAAATAATTAAACTAGAACAGTGTACCTGCCAGCATTAGCCAATCACCATCGTAAATATTTTAATTACTGTAAAGCCTGCCATCGCCTCCGTTCGACCACAGCCGCATTGCATGCTGACACCCACTGATAATATAGATTTGATATCTATCGCGCACTCTTTGTCTGGGTGGAATTCATTTATAATAGTTCCACCTTTCAACAAGGAAAGGGTCAATTTCCGATTTAACCCTTTCAAACTTATTCTTGCCATAGCCATACCAACACACTGCTTTTCTAAAACACACACAAAATTTTCCAAGAATCTGTACCTGATATTTTGTTATTGCGCCTGGAGCCTTCTCCCTTGGAATTATTACTATTATGCCGAAGAAGACATTATCACACGAAGTGCCAGGTTGTCGACCCCGCGGTGGACCGAAGAAACGTTGGATTGACAACGTGAAGCAGGACATTGTGTCGTCGGCAGTCATTGGAGCGGCTGACCCGTCGCACAAAAGAGAGTGGAGGGCGACCATCAAGAAATGGACACCGTCGTAACCCCTCAGTTGAGGGAAAAAGACGACGTTAAACAAAGAAGAAGAAGATCTGACCCCTAAAGAATTAAGTAAATAGGGACTACCAAAATAGTTTATAAAAGATTAAAGGATCTGTCACACTTCACACTTACCAGTAGATATGCGACAGAACACAGATTGACGGCACTACTGATGACACCTGATATGTCTTTTAATGATGGCTCGGGTAGCTCTTCATAGACAAGAAAAAGTTGCCTGGGAGGAATGGGTGGATAAATGGAACCATATTATTTCCTTCTTGTGAAGAGGAATGTATAAATCAATAATGATTGTAATGATGATAACTAAAAATATTAATAACAATAACATTAAAGACAATAATAATAATAATAATAATAATAATAATAATAACAATAATGATGATAATAGTAATGATGATGATGATGATGATGATAATAATAATAATAATAACAATGATAACAATAATAATAATAATAATAATAATAATATAACAACAACACCAATAATAATGATGTTGACGATAATAATGATAATAATAATAATAATAATAATAATAATGGCAATTAGCAGCTCTTATGTATTGCATACAACATAAAACTGGAAATAAGAGAGAGAAAGAGGGGAGTGGAGAGAGATAAATAGAGGGAGAGGTAGAAAGATAAGATAAGATAGATAATACTTTATTTTCATCCCATTAGGGAAATTCATTTTTACAGACGTGTATAAAAATTACAACATGTTACGCATGTAACATAAAAATTATGCATCAGATATGGAGCATCACAGTATTTAAATTATCTTCAAAAGAGAGAGAGAGAGAGAGAGAGAGAGAGAGAGAGAGAGAGAGAGAGAGAGAGAGAGAGAGAGAGACAGAGAGAGAGAGAGAAAGTGATTGTGAACACAATGCCATAATCATTTTATAGTATAATGTATTATAATGCATATCATATCTTACGTTTGACATCCAAATGAGAAAGACAGGATGGGAAGGCACTGAAACAAGCCTTGAGGCCTCCAAAAGTTGACTTTAAAATACCAATCACCCGACCACAGATTGGGAATGGACATGATGAGAACCTGTTGGAATAGATAGCACCGGCATGCATTGTGTTTCTAATTGAAAATATATTTCTGACTGGTGGCCGAGAGGTCTTAAGACATTGTACCTAATCCACGCAACTGGAGAGGGTTGGAGTCTTGACATTTCGGCATTGTGTTGTTATCTTTGGGCAAAATGCTGTATTTTGATTGCCTCACTCGGCCCACATGAAGATTTCAAATGGGTATTAGCTGATAGCCGGGGAGGTAATCCGTGACAGTCCAGTGACCTATCCAGAGTGTGATTAATTGTTGCTTTGCCCAAAACCGTGATAATAACAGCTCTATGAGCAAAGAGGCTCTGCATGGCATACTTTTTTTCCTGACAGCCTAGGGTTAAATTACCAGTAATTCTATTTAATTCAATCGTCCAGTGATTTTTGTCTGTCAAGAATCGATAATAAAACAATGACAAAGATTGAAATTTCTCAAAAATGTTAGAGGCTGGAAACTAGGATCTACATCACCTGCATTCTACTTTCACACAGCTTGTACATTGCGTCATAAGTATATGTAGGTATACAGCATGAATTACTATCCAAAGTGATTTAGTAATATGACTAAGAAGAAGAAGCAAAGTCCTTTAGAGCCATGAGGCCCATAGAGCCGGTGTTTATCCCAGTTTCCGTAGCGTGAAGCGGACTGAGTGACAATACGTCACCCTTCTGGATAGGACGCTGGTCTATCGCAGATTACTTCCCCAGCTGTAAGCTGGGTGGAGTGAGGCAATTGGAGTAAAGTTTCTTGCCCAAGATAAACAACGAAGTGGCAGTGATAGGGTCGAACCCACGACCTTCGCCATGAGAGTCCGCTGTCCTAACGACTAGGCCACCTCACCTCCAATATGACTAAGGCAAAAGCTAAATGTCAAGATTCTGCAGCTTTTTGCATACATTCTACGTACATTAGTTTTTCTTGTATGTTTTGAGAATAGATAAACTTTCAGTCTTACATATGCGACAAAGCCACAGTAGAACATGATGCAAAGGGTGCTTCCCCGACTGACGGACCTCAAGTCTTTGAGCAGCCCCATGGGAAGGCCCACACCAAGGCAGAGACATATGAGGAGCCAGCTGCGTAGATTGTCTGTGTTCTGTAGTAGAGAAAAAAAACCGAGATCGGTATTGTGACATTTTTCAACAGGACTATTTATCAGAGATGCTACTTGAACCTATAAATATTGCCTGGTCTTTCAGCAGTCACACAATTCAAAATCATGATTGTTGAGCAATACCGTTAAATGGAGGTTGCAAACTAGACCTGTATGAACTTGTCTGGTTGTTCGGTTGTTCTAAGAATGCCTGAATTCACAGAATTTCTAGAAAAGTAGCATCTCTGATTTATTCCATCTATTAATAAATTTCATATAAAATTAAAGAATAATTACAAAATGTTCTTGGTCCCCTTGAATTTGATCACATAAAATATGTTCTCCCAATTAAGAGGAGTATCATCCTGGATACCAGGGGGGGGGGGGGGGGATTTGTCTCTGATTATGTACCATGTTATGATAGAGGTATATGAACTCAAAACTACAGAAAAAAATGTGTTAAAAGTACTCACACAAAGTGACCAGGGAAACGCAAAAATAAAATAGGTTAGGTTTTCGCTGCCTTACAATCAATTTCCACTTTTGAAAAATAACATATCTATGTCAAAAGCCCCATTCAGTGAACCTTGAATGTTTCATAAATCACCCTATTTCCTGGAAAATCTGTTACCTTGCTATGACAATGATCAAAATCAGGGAGTTTACTTACAAAGTGCAAGACTAATACTCTGAGGCATTCCACTTCTAAAATCTTTCAGAATGTATTTATAATTTGTAAAAATAAAAACCTCAACAACTTTTGCACCACATTCGATTAAACAAAGGAAGAAAAATCTTAAATCAAGATGTTACATGCAAATCTTGATAGAAATAATGCTCAAGTCTTGAGTCAAGTTACCTCTAACCCCAACAGCTTTGAGACAATAGGAGGTGCAAGATCTCCAACAACGACGATCTGAGCAATCAATGTCCCCATTTGCATTCCAATCATCCTTTGTGGGTGGAAAAGAACAGAAAGTCAATATACAGTCCACCCTGCTTTTAACCAATATCTGTTTAATTGCAACTCTCCACAAAAGACAAAATAAAATTATATGCATATAATTATACATTTACACACTCAAGTAATAGATTATTTACAACTCCCTGGATCTTGACTTTTTACATCAAAACACACAGTATGTGCTTTGCAACCGAGGTGACTATACTATTTCATGACTGTCCCAAGCCAGTAGAAATGTCAGAGCGTAAAGGTCATCCTCTTACTTTATTCAGAGTTGCCTTTGATGTGAAATTACCTTAAAAGGACCAACTAAAAAGCTACGAACCTATTTTAAGCATGAGGGGAGACAATTGTGTTGATCTTTACTTAACTGACTCGCAGAAACTGTACATGGGTTTAAATAATGTATGGTCTTGTCTAGTATTACCTAGTTACAATCTACATATTACATGAATTTATTCTTTCCATTGAGTCTAAGGAACAATCAATACTCATCAATTGTCTATGACAACATACACTTTTTATGACGGTTTTACTTTTATGACGGTTTTACTTTTATGACGGTTTTACTATTCCGACTCACCCAATTTCGGATACAAATTTCCCTGTTGCTCCATGAGTGTGATAAGCTGAGGAATATTTATCAATAAAAGACTGCAATAGTAATAGAAATTATAATTCGTAAACAAAAATAAGTTTTATACCAAACTTCTCGTACAACTCTTCTTGAATAACTACTACCTTGTCACGAAAGGTAAAATATGAGATTGTAGATGTATTGGTGCAATTCCATTTGTGCATTCAAAAACCAAACAAGCTTTCTTAAAATCCATTATGTTTTTAATTAAAAGCCAATGGTGAATTATATTACCAATCTAAGCAAGTTCTTCAACAGCTCATTATGAATTATGTTCTGATACTCACCTAAAAATTCATATGAACTTCTTCTTGATATAATTCCTGCTTTCATCAGCAGTGAACTGGAGCACAATGTCAGCCAACAGCAAAACAAGAGTGTTAGCATTCCAAGAAAGATGCCACACTGAGGAAAAATACATGATATATATAATATAAATAAAATATAAAAGTTAAAGTTTATAAACCTTGATGTCATACAATAAAGAGAGCCAATAGACCCATTGTCATTGCTGTGAGTTCGTTTCCTGGAAACTAGTCATAAATGTCCATTACTTGGGTGTGATTTGGTGCAGACATCGTGCAAAATGATTTTTGTTTGTCTAAAATCTGCAATATATAACAATGACAAATTTTTTAATTGTTTGTTCACAGAGAAGCTTAAATTCTATATGAACATCCCTCTAATATGATTATGATTGTAAAATAATAAATGTGAAGTTAGGAAACATAATACCCCCCCCCCCCCACACACAAACACACAACAACAAAAATCCCAAAATACATTTTTAAAAACACCCAAACAACTAACCTGCTTGAAACAGAAGGGCATAGCAAGTATGGACACACCAATGATGCTGTTGCCCAAATTGATGATCAGAGGCCAATTTTTGTAACGCCCCATGTTGGGACTGGCCTCAGAGAGACCCTCTGAATCAATGATACAGTAAATTAGTTTACCTGAAACAAAATATGGAGAGAAGGATTGATCAAAAATGGTTCTTTCTCGAACAATTTTTTAGAACATTAACCAAAATGTTAGAACTATTGATAAATTATCTTGTGGCTACCCTTCCGTAGTGAGAATGCATTCTCTGAGTCTTTTCATCTTAAATTTAAACCTTGGACTTGGATTCTCAGTAGGGAAATACAAACACAAAGTAGACAAAGCTATCTATTGATACCATCATATTCATATATTGTCTTTTATTTCTAACGTAAAGACAGATTTTTTTTTAAATGTATTTATTATATTTGCTCTGGGAAATATCATAATCACAATATTCATTATATATTATTATAAGTAAATTATATAGTACTAGTACAGCAGGTCTACTAGATACTTAGTCTATCCAGACTAGAGTTAGTGAGGACTAGGGCACTAGGAGTCCTACCCCTGCGCAGTACTGGTACTACTACTAGTAGTACTAAGACTAACTAAGACTAAGAAGAAGAAGAGCTAAAAAGAAAGAAGAGTAAGAATAAGAAGAGAATGTAGTAAATAAAAGAGAAAATAGGCGTCGACCACTCACTTTAAAGTTTAAAGAGAGTTGTAAAATCAAAAATCACAACAAAATCACGACGACATGGTCATAATAATCATTAACAATAAAATAAGGTTGAACAGTTAAACTAAGGAACGATTTTTGAGGGACTATCACTATCTAGGAGGATTTCAGTATTTCGTTTTTCGTGATTGTTGCGTTGGCAAACAACTGACAATAATTGTAAACAGGATGATGACCTGGCACTGGGCACACAATTGTAGTTTCTTGCAGTTTAAAATAGCTTCGTGGGATTTACAATTCGAATCTGAAAATGGACGGGAAGTGAGGTGATGCCAAATTGATTGTCGACAGCGAGAATCGATCCCACTCAGCAATGTTACTACCTACCACCTGGACGGTCGTAGTCAATTCATCATAATATTAGTGGATGGCAGATTAGCTGCATTACCTCTTTACTTCTTTATCGTTTACTCCCATAAGTATCACTTGCACATTCATTCTTTGCCAAAGCAACCTGCGGCCTCAATCATTGATTTTTTTGTGGAGTAAATTTGACCCATATGATTTAGTTACCATCTTGATAATAATATCGTTGTACTTAGCAATGTCTGCCCGTAGATTTAGATTATTTTAATGTCTGGGTATTAGGTTTTAAAGCATCGTTACTTTGAAAACCATGATGACGACGACGATGACGATGGTGATGGAAATTGTGGTGATGTGGCGTCGGTGGCATCCCACCTGTTCTTGATGATTACATTGATCGGTTTTGTGGGCATCAGTATTGATGTGGATGGGTTTGTTTTGTTTCTTTTCTTTTTCTCACCTTTTTTTCTGTTTTGTTTTGGGTTTTTCTGTTTGTTTTTGGGTCTTGTTTTCTTTTGCTTGTTTGGGTTGTTTTGGTTTTGTTGTTGTTGTTGTTGCTGCTGCTTGTTTTGTGAGTTTTTTTGTGGGTTTTTTTGTTTCGTCCTGTTTTGGTTTTTGGGGTTGTTGTTTTGTTTGTTTTTTGGGGGAGGGGGGGGGGGGGTTGGTTTTTTGTGGTTTTTTTAGTTTGTTTTTTTGTTGTTTTTTTTTGTTGTTGTGCTTTTGTTGTTTGATTTGGTTTGCTTGGTTTTTTGTTGTTGATGTTTTTGGGGTTGGTTTTTTTGTTTTTTTTTTGTTTTTTTTAATGTTTTATTTTGCTTTTTGTTTGTTTTATTTATTTGTTTTGTTTTGTTGGTTTTTTATTGGGTTTTTTTATATTTGTTTTGGTTTGTTTTGTTTTTGGTTTTTTTGGGGTTTTTTTTTTTTTTGGGGGGGGGGGGGGGGGGGGTCCATT
>JARDUL010271425.1:0-14802 GCA_030265205.1 Dirona pellucida | reverse complement strand
TCTCTCTCTCTCTCTCTCTCTCTCTCTCTCTCTCTCTCTCTCTCTCTCTCTCTCTCTCTAATTGAGAGAGAGTGAGTGTGAGAGTGTGTGTGAATGCCAGTGACGAAGACAGACACCCAAAGATAAACTTTACCTCTGATGAAGGACACTCCAGCAGGTATTCTGTCAGGATGAGTGGGTTGTTGAAGATGACATTCTCGGCAAACCACTGCCTCACCTTCTTGCTGGTACGGAAATGGATGTGAAGAGCCTCTGACCAGTCCCCAGCAGGACCTCTGATGAATGAGCGTAGTCAATAAACAATAAGACAAATGCACTCCTACCATTTAATCAGGTTTACAATTCTCGTATCCTAAAATTCTTAGGCTGTATATTTTGACATCTTTTCCGACACTTCAAAGACAAGGATCTTTCTTCACAGTGATATAAAAGGATTATGTGTCGATTACCAAAGCAAAAAGACGATAAAAGTTAACGAATAATGTCATATTTGAATTCAGGACCCTCCTCGATTATCTGAGAAAAAAATTAATGAACTACCAACAAAACAAAACCCAACCTTTCAATTTGTAGAAGGAAAAAAGATAACTTGAACCCTGCACTAAAGACACGATTTTCAAACACAAAAGGGAAGATATGTATAGATAACAAACTACACCCCTGTGCTTACCTGAGAGATTTTTTGGTCTTGAAACCAACACTGAATAAAAATTTGGATGCAAGCTCTGTACTGATCAGTGAAATCTGTTCAGTTTCTTGGGTCTGAAAATTAGAAGGAAAAATCTTTGTCAAACACCCAATAAATAAAAATAAGGCACATCAGGATAAATCAATTACTGGACTGGTTGTATTCACGAACAGCTGATTCCAGAAAATGACACCACAAGGTTCCAGAGCGACCACATTTACCACAATGCTAGGGGCAGCCCCTATATTTCTTTCCCCACTTCTCTTTTTTCTTTTACAAGAAATGAATCAATTGACCAGTCACAATGACATAATCTGTGGTTTACATGTAATCTGAGTCCAAGCACAACACCCTAAGAGGTATGAGTATAGAGTCAAATACATTAGATACAATATCAACCAACCCAAAACAATGGAAATCAATTTTTTTTTAAACAAAACATTGATAGTATTAACTATCTTATACAATTTACTTAAAACTATGATAGTATTAACCGTGATAGTATGAGCATTATAGAGCAGCGCAGGAAAAGAAACTACATTTTTATCTAAGTTGAAGTAGGGTTTTGTTTCTGCGATTTATAGACAACTCGGTAGAGGTGGTGTGTTCAAATTATATCAATGCATGCATAAAATTCTCACCAATTACAAAATGCAAACAGTATTGAATCATACGGCTCAGGAATTGCATTAAAAATTGCTAAATAAATTGAAAATACAGAAACTGTGTCATTATAACACATTCAAACAGGTATAACTTCAATGAGAAACATAACAGAACAATCATGTTTTCATACATATGCAGAACAAATGTAACAATACTAATGTGAACAAAGGAAAATACTATCAAACTGATGCCGCTTTATTGGCAAGTATTTAACACAATGCCTAAACAATCGTAATTTACAATAACTTGTGGAGTACATCATGGCCTCTGCTGCCCATAGGTAAACAATAGGAAGACGGTGCATAACACACCAAAAAGCACAGAATGACGGGTGAGGTTAGCCAGGTGGTGCAGTGGCTAAGTCACTCGCCTTTGGTTCGAGAGGTCGCGGGTTCAAACCTCGGTGGAAGCACTGTTTTTTTTCTCAAGACCTCGATCCCATATTGCGGCGCTGCTCTGCGGCTGACGCCTGGGTTATTCTGGTCTACCCTCGGAATAGACCCTGAAGACAAATTTCCCCATGGGATGAATAAAAGGGAATTTATTTATTTTCAAATCTTTTTTTATTAATGGGGTCGGCTCTGCAGGGTGATTGACTGTTTTACCAGTGGTATCACATTTGAATAGGTTTGTGTGCGCCGTGAAGAAAAAGAGAATGGTCCACTCACCACTTTGCCCTCTGCGATAGCCTGGTTGATTGCATACTGGTTGCAGACCACCAGTTTCTTCATAAACGTGAAATACTCAACAGAAAACTGACTCTTTTCATGCATGAACCGGACATTGCCACGTCTCACACACCTCTCTATTGCATCTGGCATTTTCAATGGCGGCAGCGCATTATTACCTGAAAAATAATGGGGGTTTTAGGGTTTGTTTTAAAAAATTTTTTACTATGAATGTCAAAATGCTTTTTAACAAATAATTTTTTTATGTAATTCAAACCAACCTATAACAGTGTCAGAAAATATTTACAATGAAAATGTATTGTTTATTGCAAGTAAAAAATGGCAAAACGAAAATTAATTCTGACTTTTAGACTCCAGTCATAATGTGTATGTGTACTCATACAATATATGAAGGCAGGACAGGACAGAACAACTAATGATGTGTTATCTCTATCAATCTTACCAAGTGAAAGACTTTTGAAATCCTTGGATAACTCCTCCTCCTTCTCCTCAGGCTGGATTTGCTCATAAAACAAAATGTAAGCATTCCACCAACGCTTCTGTCTTCGGAATGCAGTCCTGAAAGAAGAAAAAAGAGTAAAGTTGGAAAAGCTCTTTTTTGTTGTTTAGATGTAAAAATATTTTTTTCTTTGTAGATTATTAGTCCTTTCTTTATAAGTTCTCTATTGAGAATACTAATATTATCAGACCTGTAAATGGCCACTTCCAAAATTAAGGAATAATAAAGGAAAGGGGGGGGTGGGGGGGGTTGTCCTACTGAAGCTATGGGTGAGGAAATGTAAAATAAGTAAGTAAAGTTAAAAAAAACATAACACGAAACAATACAAAACACACGTTTCAACCGTAGGCCTTCGTCACGCAAAAAAAAATACAACGAAAAATTGTCATCCATAAGATTCTCAGATAATGGATTACCAACCGTTTCAACATATGGTCGTAGACCTCCCCCAAGTATTCTCCTCCAAAGCACTGGTTCTTCATCTCTTCTTCATCGTCCATCTTACACTCTGTCACATCCCCGTCGTCAAACTTGTACCACTTTGCCACTGGATCATTCACACCCCTGCAATGACATTAAAGTAAAGTAAGTCCCATACTCAAGGTGTTAAGTAATCAAGTGTGTGGTGTCTAGATTTGTATGATTAAAAGAAGAAGTCCTTAAGAACCATGAGGCCCACAGAGCCGGAGCTTGTCCCGGTTTCACGCCCAAGAAAAACGAGGTGACTGAGATAGGATTCACACCCACGACCTTTGCAATGAGAATCCACAGTCCCAACCACTCGACCATCTCGCCTCTTGAGATTTGTACTTGGCATATAATGTTATCTTGTCATTGATCTCCACGTCCCCTTTACTTCCACCAGGTCCCTTGAGATTGTTCGGTGGGACGAGGAGGAGCATAAAAATTGTGCCAGGACAACAACAGCATAACATAATGATGATCAGAGTTTACAAAAAGAGTAACATTTTTAACTGAAAAGAAGAAGAATTATGATAATATTTCTCTTTGAGGGCGACGAAAAAAATAAAATGATTTCTTGCACAATTATCGTAAGTTATAACAATAATAATTAAATCATCAGCGGATTGCTTCTGTACGAATTGCAATACGGTAAAAAGTAAAACCCAGAGAAGGGTGACATTTACTAAAACTGGTAGAACTGCAATGTTCAACTCATCATCTATCACCAATCACAGAAGGTTATGGTGATCTTAAAGTAACCTTCCACAAACTTTCTGTACTTTCTGAAAGAAGAAATATCCAAAGCATGGACTGATTTCTGATTTACATGTTAATTGAAGTGAAGCTATATGTGGAAAAGTAGAACATCAAAGATTTTCTTAACTGGTTTATTTTGTCAGTCTTCATTTTTTATTCATCCTTTACAGATCTACTTACTTGTGCAGAATATATGAGTAGTAATGTCCCCCACTAGCCTGCCCACTGTGAACCAACACTCCTACAAGTTTGTACTTGGTGCTCTGGGTGTCGTCAAACTCATCAATGATTTCACCTGGAGAGAGTAAGAAAAATAAAAATAACAATAATAATAATAATAATAATAATAATGATAATAATAATGATAATAATAATAATAATAATATTAATAAATAACATTTATAAAGGTCATAAAAATATAATATTAAAGATACTGTTTTAGCATGAACTAAAAGTATTTATAGAGAGTGCTTCTCTAATCTTCTCTGGGAGAGAATTCCAAACACTGGGCCCGACATGAGAAAAATATACCCCCCCCCCCCCCCCCCCCCCATAAAATTCATAGTTGTAGTTTGTGACATCATTTTATACCAATTTTAAAATTCAAATTTATCTCGTGCCATCACTTCATTTCACAACTTCTTAGGCTTCTTATTATGAACAAATTGCCACCATAAGCCTGTATTGTAAAACATTTCCTTCCCATGGTTCTCCTTTACTAAAATCCTATTGCACCTTCAGTTGTCATGATCTTTCTTTGCAGTAAGTAGGTAATATAATTCCTCTTCTCTCTCAACTTTGTGATATGACTATAAATAAGCTTCCTTTAATTTGTCCACAAGGGTGCTTAGTCTTAAGGGTATGTCTTTGGAAAGAAGACTGAAATAACCCCAGCATCAGCCCCAGTGTAACGTCGCTGCCACGCCCACCCACACCCCTATCAAAATCACCATTTGAGCAACCCGCAAATAAGTAGTGGTTCACAACAATAAAACCCAAACTTTCTCACCTTCTAGCTTTGCCAGACCCTGCACAGTGTAAGGCTCCATGTTCAACTCTTTGGGGAATTCAAAGTAGTCGTTGAATTTAATTGCACACTCCCTGGTGGTCAAAGGAAAGGGGAAGAAAAGAAGGATAAGACATTGTCATCCAATGTACAGTGTCATGTGATTAGTCAAATCATGACAAGATTGAAAAGTGTTTTTAGTGAACAAGGAAGAAGCAAGACGATAAGATAATAATTTGTGTATCCTTTCCCTTTGTAGCCACCAGATCTAGACCGGATGGGGATTCTGACTAGACCATGGCTGGCCAAAAAGTGTCTTATTACTCTCTGTAATGTACCATACTTTGTGATAACTATAAAACTGACTTTCACTATTGCATTAATTTACACTAAATCTTAAGAATACAGACATGAATAGAGAGAGACACACAGAGTAAGTGTAAATGGAAGAAGGGATGAAAAACTGAAAACAAAATAAAACTTTGCTGAAGTAAAATCACACTCATCACAATGTGGTCATATCAAGTAAATAATATATAAGGAATAAATGGTCATATCAAGCCAGTTTTAGTTGAGTTTCTGAAATTTAATATACAATACCTAAATTGCATGTACAAATCTGCTTAAGATTGTTTCTCCTGTTTCTTGAGGACTGGGTCTAAAGTGATAAGTATTGTCATAAGAAGAATTCCCTTAAGATATTCAAGATTTACAAAACAGACGCATGTGTTAACTCTAAAGGAAAGAGGAAAAGTGAGAAAAAAAAAGAAAAGAAAAAAAAAAAAAGGTTGAAGGAACACTGAAAAGCTAATGAATGTACAAAGGAGTTCGAACTCGAAAGGTCTGGTCTAGGGCCAGTGAGTCTCACGACTTTGAGCTGTATCCTTTCCCTTTCCAGCCACCAGATCTAGACAGGATGGGGATTCTGACTAGGCAATGGTTGGCCAAGAGGTTTTATTAAATGGCACAAGGTAAATGTATAGTTCTATACCATTTTACAGTAGATGATACGTGTATGTTAAAACAAAGAGGGATAGGAAAATCAAGACATAAGTGAAAGAGGAAAGGGGAGAATAAGAGTACATGAAGGAGGTGACCTTTCACACTATTCTAGCTAATGTCATGTGTTGGAAAACGATGAAGTGAGTTTGTGTAAAGAGGAATAGATAGAAACAAGAGTAAAATTAATACGTAAATACCCTGAAAAGCTAACGCATGAACAAAGTGAGTCTCACGACTTTGTAGCCACCAGATCTAGACAGGATGGGAATTCTGACTAGACAACGGTTGGCCAAAGGTTTGATACCATCACTATCATAATATGTAAAAAGAGAGCAACACAGGTGTACGACGAGACAATAAGATAAAGGACAAGGGCATCGTCTATAAAAAAAATTGGCTAGAGTTGGCTACATACCGTTCCCAATCGTAATCAAATCGTTTCAACTGTATGGCTAAAATCTTGGGGAGCTTCCGTATAACCAGCCTTTTTACAGTGTCAACCTGCCAAAGGAAGCAATAGAATAAGATGTCATGCCATTCATACAGTTCCATGAGATCACTTTAATAGCAATCTCTATACAAAATATCTCAAGTCAAATTGAAACATTATGAAATGAATACATTAGTTTAGGCATCTACTTTACAAAATCACAAAATCCTTCTGACATTATCAAGTTTGTTTCATAAGCATAAAAGTAACTGAGACTTATAACTTTTTTCCCCGCTTGAAAAAAACCATCAATCAAACCAATCCAAAAGAAACAAAAGGACACCAATAAGAATGAACTAATAAACAAGTTTAAAAATCAACATTTTCTAAAACAAAACTATTTTATGATATTGACAGTTCCAAGCAAGCCTGATTTCAACTTAAAACGTCCATCCTTCTAGGACAAGAAATAATATATTGTGAGAACTGGCATGAAATTCAAGAAATAGTTAACAGAACTGACCTTCTTGTTGCATTTCTCACAGTGGTAGGCATTCTCCCCCTCTAGCAAATCCCCCTTGACGTACTGTTCCAGGGATTCAAACAGGTTGGCATGGTTACGGATGTCCACGTTTAAAGTGGTGAAGGCCTCCTCTCTCTGGTACCTGGGTCATAAAGGCATCATATTTTATATTCAAATCCATAGGTACTCACTATACTATAACTATAATATGAAAATTACATTGCTTTATTTTTATAAATCATAAAATACAAATATAAACTCAAACAAAGACTAATGCCCATTCACTTGTGTGAACCTTATTAAAACTTGAAAATCCACAACTTACAACTGGAAAAGTGGCCACCTTGGACAGCTTTTCTTGGCTTTTTCTTGGGGGCTGTTTTTTGTTGTTTATTTTGCTTTTCAATGATTAATCTTAAGCTATTATGAATATTTTTCAAAGCTCACTAAAAACGAAAATCAGCTTCCGCGAGTGAACTGCGAGCAGGTAGATTTTTACCACGTGACCCCGGATCGACCTTTACCAGTCAGGTGAAACTGATACTGCTCGGGAAGCAAACTAAAAGTCTATCCCATAGTTGCCGTGAAGCGTGACCATGCTTAAAGTGCCCTCTAATCGTTGCGCTTGCATGAATGGGTGTAAGAGTCGAACACGTACCTATGAGGACAATCTTTACAAATCTTCTGGTCGGCAAAAGAGCCCCCCATGACTTGGCCGAGAATGCTGGGCTGCTTGAGGGCCTTCAGGGCCTCGTCCAGACTATCGACCAAACTGTTGAAAAACTCTAGGGCATCATGCTGTTCCCGAAGGTTAACTGGCTCACCCCATAACCTGTAGCAGAGAAAGGGACAAAAAATAAATTACTTTCTTAAAATAAAACAAATGACTGGGACAGGAAGACACGGTTACGGCTAGATTAATCAAATTTTAATACGTTCAGGTAAAAGGATACCAAAATCTTCAAAGAATTAAAAGTTTCCTATATTAATACAATTTTCACAAACCAACACATGTATTGGATATTTTAAAGACACCATTTTCATGTCCACAAATTCTTTTTTTTCCCCTTCCACAACCAACGATTTTTCATTTTGTATTTTTCCTTTTGCCACAATCAAAATTGAGATAAACTACCATTCTTAAAAAAAAATAAAAGCTATTCAATTCAAAGGTATAATATTATTAAATCTCACGACTTAGGCAAGGTCTAATGAAATAAAAAACACTATCTAATATTTTAAAATTGAAAGAAACCCTTACTTGAAATGTTTCCAGAATCCCCGAGGTACAAAATATTGCAGTTTGCTGGACCCCAAATGTCCAAAAATAACTTGTATCTGCTTGAGCACGCCCAGATTGTAGGCCTTCCTCTCATCATCTTTGGACTGGGTCCTTCCTCCATCCTCCTCCTCCTCTTTAACCCCGTCTTCCTCCTTACCTGGCCCAACCATGGGATATGGCATATCTATGCATACCTGAAAATACAAGCAAACAATACTCAAATGCACATTTAACTCTAGCTGTTTGATTAAAACCTACTTCCAAATAAAATATAAAATCAATAACACATTGCATTAGACGGTTGCCTCCACGTTTTAAAAGTAGATGAATAGACACTAGGAGAAAAGTTACAAAGTTTTCAAATTTGTGTTGAAAAGAAAAACACTTATGCAAAAAAAAAATTTTTCAATGATAATGATCTGAAACTGATAGCAAAAATAAATAATTGAAAAAGTGACACATTTATAAATACACATTAGACTGACCGAATGCATGTTGTTCTCCCGTTCCATTCCCAGCATCTCCTCCTCCACGTTTTCCGACGCTCCTTCAATAGCCAGGACACCATTTCGAATGGGCTCAATCATAAACAACTGTTGGGGTGGGGAAAGCAAATAGCATTATGAAATCCACCTTTGAGTTTATGTATGAGGATATTTCTCAAACTACCCTTTACTCAAGTGATATTTCAGTTTAATTAACTTCACAAGGTATTCTAGTAAAGAGAATATGTAAGAATCAGTTGTAACTTTTATTTCATTCTCCCCTTTTTTTCTTTGACATATCATATTTACAACTTTCTGCATCATTAGAAAAAACAAACCTAAAAACTTAGCAAATCAAACGAAACAGTCAGTAAGGCAAACAGTATAATCCAGTAAGCATTAAAGCTCATTTGGATTAAGAATAACGTTGTCACTACAGGCACGTTTCCCCCTACCTGTTGTAACACAGAGTTCATATAGCAGGTAGCACCAGCATTTTTCAGGCCAACAAATCCTCGAGCTGGCCTGGGCCCAACCAAGGGAACATACTCCCAATCCATGACTGGCTGGTTATCTATTGAAAAAACAAAAACAAATTAAAAATACATTACACATAACGACAACAGGAGCAAACATTATTTCATATCAACATAACTTAAATAAACATCCCAAGATAAAAAATTCTGAATTATAATAAAAACCAGACTAATTTTCATGGGGAATACTTGAATAACTGATTATAAAACAACAATGAACAACAACATTGTGGTTTTTTTTAAATAAATGCTAGCCCGTTAACACGTTCACTAGTAAGATGTGAGGCTCATAATCATGCGTCTTGGTGTTTGTGATCATATAGAAAAAATGACATTCATAAAGTCTAACTAAAGAAGGGGAAGTCAGGAACATTTGAAATCTGTCCTTTCTCACCATTCCTATTTCCACTTACCGGTGTAGTACATGTCTATGATCATTTTGGCCAAGTGTTTGAGGTTCTGCACGCAGTCAATGCACAGGGCCACCAGCAGGTCATAGGCCGCCACAACTGTGTGAGAGCTGGAACAGACAGGGACTGCCTGCTCTGATGGGAATTCTGTGTCTGACTTGCGTGACTGGGTGACCAGCTTGGATGCTGGGAAGATGAAATCTTCCACAAGGATCTGTGGGATTGGGAACCGCAGGGGAAGGTGCACAAAAGTTAAAGACTTTAGTGACATTTGTATGAGAAGAAAACCACATTGGTGTCCATAATATAAATTTGTGTCCATACAGTGAGTTCATTTTCGCTTCATTCCCACGAACCTAATATTAAAATTGCCATTAATTAGGTGCAATTCTGTGCACTCTCCCCACCAAGTGATTTTTGTCCATATAGAATCAGCAATAAACCAATGTAAGGAATGAGGGCTGCCAGAAGCTAAAAATTCAAATAGAAGCTATGAAAAAACAAGGGAAAATACAATAAAACAATGGCAATTTTTTAATTGTCTTTCCCAGAAGCTACGATCCTACGTCATCTGCATTCCCTGATAAGAGGATCTCTATTACACGAGTACAGGATTAATATTTACACGTCTGGGACAGGATAGGAATTTGAGAGGATATCACCATCAGCAGAATGTCAATATAAAATATGGTATCATATAATTTACACTCTACTTCAGATCATACAAATGCACAGTAAGCTCAAAAATCATCTTTTTTTTTAAATATAGAAATGATTCATACAAAATGGAAAGGAACAAACAAACAAACAAAAAAAGAAGAAAAAAAAGAAGAAAAAAAGACATTATACCTTGATAAGACCAGCACCTCCCTCTTTGGAGCCAATCTGGTACTTGCGTTCAGGGGTTTGAAAAGATAGCAGTTCTTTGGTAATGCACATACGTCCCTCCAGTAAAGCGTCTTCCACTTGTGTCTCCCCATTCTTCAGACACTGATCCTGGGGACAGAATAAATGGCCACATTAAACAAAGGTGAGCATAAATCTCTATTTGTCTATTTCAATAGAAAAACTTCAAAAGTTGTTACAACACAAGGAAGGGTCAATAGACAATCACAATTTTAGTCATCGTTATTGGACATGGACCAATGTGACCAGTAAAAAAATTTCTAGCCAAAATCTTTTGACAAAGCTGCATAATAATATACTTTATTGTTCTGTTAATTCATCATATAATCAATTATGAAAAGATGTATGGTCTTGAATTGTCTAAAACCAGTTTAAGCAAGCCAAAAGTCGCAGACTTACCCTAACTTCCAATAGCCAAGATATTTCATTGTTGAGCTGCGGTTCCACTGTCATGCTTTCCTCTTTTGCGGCGTGGTTGAGCAACCTGACAATAAAATAATAATTTCATTACTCAGCACGAAATAGATTTGTTTGTTTGCCACATTGAAGCACTCAACTAACAATGACAATAATAAAAATCACATTTTAAAATTGAAATGGATTTTAAAAACAAATGAAGTGTGAGATGTTCAAATCATGTGAAAAATATAAACAGATCAATAACTGTATCATTACTATTACAATCAAATAAATAAAGTTCAACTTACTTGCATAACAAGGTGAAATATTCATGAGACTGTCTTGCATGTTCTTTCACAGTGGTCTGAGACAAAATTTAAAAAATAATAAAATGAAAATTGTGGGTATCACTGGTTGTTTTAGGATGTCTACAATAGGCATGTTAGATTAAAACAATATAGGTAAGCAATTCGGACAGCTTAATTTTTTCTAGAAAATGATGAAATGAGGATTGAATTTGGATTATGATTGATTGCTGGTTTGATCTATTTCCCTTAAGAATTTGGACCAGCTTCATGTCCTGCTCTGAACAGTACACAATGGTCCAAAATCCTTTAAAAGCGTCATGAGCAATAAATACAACGGCCAATAAACACTTTCCTATAGTCTTGATGTCTACACATCAGCTGCAGAGACTTTGCAAAAAAGATGCAGAGAGATTCTAATGCTTTTACAAAGCTATAGCAGCCAACAGCAATGCGCTTACCACACTTAAAATTTTGTTTGTTTATTTATTTGTTAGACGAGGGAAGCACATCAATACAATTAAGGTCATAATATATGTATATAGTTTTGGGAAATCGTATAATGAGAGATAGAAGAAATGAATGAGAAGTATAAGACCCTACCAGCAACACCCCTCCCTACCTGGAGTTTTGTGAAGAGAAGCGTGACAAGCCACTTGAGGTTCCGGGGATTAACACTGCACTTGGAGAACATCTGGAAAAAATGCTCTGCTGCACACACACGTATACCACGACTAAAACAAGCAGAGGATGAGAAGAGTGTCAATATACAGTAAATAAATTGAATATCATTAGGATATGATGACAAGTGCTATAGTTTCTAGTTCATGCCTTTAAGGATACTGTAAGATCACATCAAAGCTGGCATCTCCTGTTCATAATCCATTGATGATATGACTTGTAAACCAGAGCCTTGGTAAACTCTTAACGGTCATAAAAACCGTCTGACCCAAAATTCTCAATGTCCATAAAAAAGGCTTTCAAAAATTTGTTTAATTACTTTTGAATTCTTTGAGGTGTTAAGGTATTTTTTTTTAAACCAAAACATTGAGGCCATATAAATACTGTGAGGCAGCCAGGAATTGAACCCATGGACTTACAATTTCTTATGAAAGAGATTAAAAACATTTATTTTTTTTTTAAATCTGTACAAACTGCCGTTCTTACCTGGTCTTGCAGAGGAGAAGCATGTCTATGATGAAATCCTTCCAGGCAGACTCCTTCTCCAGGGCATCCAATGTTGGCGGGCAGAGGGCCATGCACACGGTCAGGTTCTCAACCCCTTCCTTGGCCACCACAATGTCCTCGCTGTCAGATGACAATGCCTCTCGTGGCTAAATCAAGGAAAATATGTACAAGAATAAAATTCAAAAATCATTAAAAAAAATGAAATGATAAGGAAAAGCCTACCTGAATACAAATATATATACCAGAAATGCCTACCCCAGCCAGGAACAATCAGTATTCCTGAACACAATTTTCAGTATTTTCTGAGAAGTACGTATCAGTATTCGAAAAGATACTACTACAGATGCCCAGCATTACGTTTTTAAAGACTCCAAAACAGATATGGATAAAAGAGAAAGTGAGGGAAAAGTATAAAGTAAAATATAAAGTTAAAGTACATGCAGATTTTAGAAAAGTTCATTTACTCCTTGCTAAAATCACTTATCATTTATTATTATTATGATTAGATGATTGAGAGAAGAAAATAGTAACATTTTAAATAAAAATAAGAAAGAGAGGGAGCAAGACGAAGGAAGAGAGAAAAATATAACAAATAAACACTAAAAGTAATAATAATAATAACAAATAATAATAATAATAATAATAATAATCATCATAATAATAATAATAATAATAATAATAATAATAATAATAATAATAATAATAATAATAATAATAAGCCCTGGCACTATGGGCCTAGAGGCTCTAAAGGACTTACACTATGTCTACAGAACATGGAACATCCGCACTTGAAATAAAATATATTATTATATGCCAAAAGTGCATAGAAATGAAAAATGTTTCTCTTTCTCACCTTTTCAAAGACAGCATGAATGTCGGTATATGGTGCATTGACTAAATGGAAGCTGCAGGCACTGGCCGACCATACAATCTTCATGATGGCTTTCACAGTATCCAGATCTACATCAACTCTCACAGCCTATTCATTAACCAGAGACAAAAATGAATAAAACGTGAAAGTTTAATCTCTGCTAAGAAAAAACCCCAAAAAAACCAGGAACACTACCTCTCAGTTACTAGTCCCAGTCACTCTGCCATCAAAAAATGGAGACAACAGAAAATAATGATCAAATACAACATTATCCTGTGAATATTGGATCTCTGCTGAGAAACACAAAAAACCCAGGAAGAGTGATGAATTTAATCCACCACCTTTCAGTTACAAATCCCAATCATGACGTCATCCAAAAATGTTGACATTTTGGGGGGCACGTGATGGTTAATTTGTCAGGGAGGGGAAAACAGATATGGTATAATGGGTAAACATAAACATACTGCAAGTAATGAAAAGTATTATCATATTTAAGGCACAGGACTTTGCTTTCTCAATGCAACCCCTTGAAAATAAATTATAAATCGCCGATGTGTTCGTGGGGGGGGCCCCGCCCCCCCCCCCCCCCCACCATCACCAACACACACTCCTTACCTGTTTGCCTAGATTCACCCCTAGCCTGGATGCCACATTCCTCATGCTGTACTCAGACTCGGGGCTTGGGATGTAGATGAGAGCCTGTTGTAGAGCCACAGCCTCCCCGTGAACCTTCTGGGTAATGCTGGCCTTCCCTGCCTCGGAGCTACAAGCCTCCGCCACAATCTGTACTTTAGCAATCCCCAAGACAGTCAGCATCATCTTACTGATCTTCAACACTGTCTGATGGGCTGACCTGTATAGAATTTGGGTTTTTTAAGTTCAACGTTTGCATGTGGTAGATACAAATAAGACTATAGTTGATCCTGTACTCAAGATAAGGTTTTTACAAGTTATCAAACTGATAGACGATGTGAATGCTTTGTCAAAGATAGAGACAGTATCGAAAAACTAATTTTGATACAACATTTCTTCTACTCCTAAGCATGAGTTTGTTGCCTTCGTCGATAAAACAATTTGCTGTGGCTTTATTCACTTCAAACCGCCATTCTCAACATATTGGTCGTTTGAGCATATTCTCGTATCAGGAGGATGCCAATGACGTAGAGAGAGAGAGAGAGAGGGGGGGGGGGGGGCATGTCATACCTTCGTGAGGGCAAATCAGCACTGGGCATGAAGTTGTTCTTGGTGAGCATGTTGAGTGAAAGTCGAACACCACCACTGACCACAAAGTTGGACTGGAATTCAAAGGCTTCATCACACAGGGGGTCCATGCTTGGCATCAACAATGAGTAGCATACCTACAAACAAAAACAAATCAAAAACTTTGTATTAAAGACTTCTTGGTGCTTTCTTCATAGATGACAATTGGAAAAAGTGAATTAGGAAGAAAATTTAACGCACCGCCGACATAATCAGAAAAAAAAGTGTGATGGATTACAATTAACATCAATACATACGCATATATAATAGGACTGTGCAGCAGGGTTATTACACCTTACTAGGAACAAAATTAAAGACTTTTCACATGCCTAATTTTGGTTGTGGGGGAGAGGGTCGAAGGGAGAGGGAGAGAGAGAGAGAGAGAGAGAGAGAGAGAGAGAGAGAGAGAGAGAGGGAGAGAGAGAGAGAGAGAGAG
>JARDUL010271314.1:0-11985 GCA_030265205.1 Dirona pellucida | reverse complement strand
GAACGGAACCAGGGGCCATATACACAGATGAACGGAACCAGGGGCCATATACACAGACCATACATATGTATGTCATGGAATGAACGGAACCAGGGGCCATATACACAGACCATACATATGTATGTCAAGAAACATTTACTCCAATTGCCCCACACTGTGATCCAGGTGTAGCTAGAAATGGACACCAGTTAACCAGCCAACAACTGGGGAAGTAATCTGCAATACCACCAGAGCAACCTATCCAGAAGGGTGACATCTTGCACCTCTGTGCACTTCACACAACAGGAAACGGGAATAGCACAGGCTCTACGGGCCTCAAGGACCTTTGCGACTTACTCTTCATTTTGATGTAATTTACTGGGCGCTTGGTACCCCATGATTGCTATCCATTTAGTGTTAGAGCCAGTTGTAAAACAGCACGCCCTATGTTTTTGGGATTCTGGAAACCAGAATCTATGTCATCTTCATGTTCCACGTATAAACTGTGGAAGTGGAAGTATGACATCAAACTGACAGTGGTAACAAAAGACACAAACCCACATAAATGCAACTTCATAAGTGAAAAATATTATGATACCCGCTGAAGCCAATCGTATGCTAAACAGTAGGAGGCTTCTTGAAAGACGAGGACAAAACAAGACAAGCGTCGTTTCGGCTAAAGACGTTCATCACAGGCAAAGACACAAAATGACAGTAATACTAAAACATCAAAACCAGTGAGGGCTAATGCCTCTGCGACGAGTAAAAAACAAAACAAAGCAAAAAAACAAAACAACAAACACACAGCAACAAAAAAGCACAATATAATATATCTATCTATATAAGTTATGAAGGCATGGAAATACAAACTTATCCTCATCTTCATGAGCCGCGTAAAAAAACTCTGGAAGTATGACATCAAAGTCAAAGAGACAGTGGCTAAGTTTTTATTTCCATTCCTTCATTACTTTTCTATAGATGGATATATATTGTGCTTTTTTGTTGATGTGTGTTTGTTTTTTTGTTTGTTTTGTTTTTTCCTCTTTGTAGAGGCATTGGCCCCCACTGGTTTTGTCTTGTTTTAATGTTTTAGTGTTAATACTGTCACTGTCACCTTGTGTCGTCACTTGATGAAGGCCTTTGGCAGAAACGGCGCTTGTCTTGTTTTGTCCTCGTCTTTCAAGAAGCCTCCTCCTATTTATTCCTTTCATATATATATATATATATATTATATCTACACTGTCATACTTCTACACTATCATACTTCTACACGATCATACTTCTACACTATCATACTTCTACACGATCATACTTCTACACTATCATACTTACTATTTACAATTCTGTCTATAATGGTAGTCATCCCATCAAAGCAGCTTGAGCGACTTTGCTGCCATTCATAGTCTTGGTCTGGTAACTGCATGAAATATATTTCAAAAGACAATTCAATGTAGAACTAGTAGTAATCACCAACATAATTTGTCATTCAAAGTCTCAGACAGCATCAATAATAATAATAAATAAATAACAATAAATTCCCTTTATTCATCCCAGGGGGAAATTTGTCTTTAGGGACTATTCCAAGGGTAGACCGGAATAACCCAGGCGTCAGCCGCAGAGCAGCGCTGCAAAGTGGGATCAAGGTTTTGAGAAAAAAGCCAGTGCTTCCACCAGGATTTGAACCTGCGACCTCTCAAACCAAAGGCCAGTGACTTAACCACTGCGCCACCGGCTCCCCATCGTTAGTATCATGTATTAAATGTAATGTTGATGTAAATGTAAATATCAATACAGCGCATATATTATATATATATCCATATGAAATGCGCTATGTGCTTCACACTCATAAACAACACAAAGAGTTCTCTTTTAATGAAGACACAAAAATGATGTACAAGAAGAAGACATCCATAAAGAAAGAACAGAATGCATTGCAGGGACGATTTTTTTGGTAGAATATTGAAATAAATTATCATTTTCGTTAACTCTCCACCATGCATTTGTGTCTTTTCTTAAGTATAATATTTCAATTTCTAATACATATATATATATATATATATATCGTTAATGTATCATGCAATGCTTGGTCACCTGCTTGATTTATAGCTCTAATCTAAAGGGCAAAGTTTCGAGCTTTTTTGTCTGGGTCAAGCCTAAAAGTTTGTGGGCAACGCAATAGGGTGGGTTGTCCTGTATAGAGTTTAAACTTAAAATCATTCATAGAGAGGATTTGTGTGCACTGTAAATATAAGCTTTTGAAATGAATAACACAACTATCTATAATTTTGCATATCATGAGTAAATTCACAACATGCTAATGTCAGTTAGTTGAGTTAGGTAAAACAAGGGAAGGTTGGTAATCTGGAAGGTGAAAAAATCGGAATCATATATATGCATAATAAAAAGCATAAAAATATCTCTGCTCTAACTCTTGACATACCTCATCAAGTGTGGAGCACACTGCAGACATGTCCATTTCAACGACAGATGTATTTTTAAATGCCATATCGTCTTGATAAACAATGGCAGTGGTACAGCTGTCCTCTTCAACTTTGATGTCCAGTTTGATATCCATGAAGTCTACTGGCCCCCTGTCTATAGATTCAGAAGGCGATGAACTCGTTGCCATTGTGTCTCTGCTATCATTCATCTCCATTCTGATCGGTTCTCTTTTTTTCTTCATCCTTCGAACGTTTATACAGCAGCGTGCTTAAAGTTGACTCTCCACATTGGACACTTCTTTACGCATTCTCACAAAGATCACACTGAAAAATAGCAAATAAAAATTGCATCACAGAAAGAGATATATATTAACAATATTTTGATCAGTGAGAAAACAGTAGATAGATACAGCTTTGAATATAAAAGTGATGAAAAGTTATACTTGGAAGGGGAAATAAATTCACTGTGGAATGGGAAAAAATTTAGTTATAATCGCTGTCTGATCAATGGCTCTGTGGACGCTTTTTACTTTTTATTTTACACCAGTTCATCATTCTAATCGAAGCTGTACTCTATTACCCAAGAAGGATCCTGACTATTTTCTAAATATAGAATTATATCTACTATTCTTGTTTGTTTTCATGAGTGTGTGTGTGTGTGTATGGGTGGGGGGGGGTATAATAATAGCATTAATTATAAATAATGGTAATCTTTTTTCCTTTCTTTTAAAGAACATTCTTTAAATAAATTGCCACTATAAACTGTGAATGTAGCAAAAGAGACAGGAGAGCAACTCTACTCTATGTTATTATAGTCCATCTACTACAAAGACAAAGAGAGCTTCTACTTAGACTTAGACTCTAGTCTAGTAGTAGAAGTCTTAGCAGTCTTAGTCTTAGCTTTTAGTCTAGAAGTGAGCAGAAAAAGATTTAGATTTTGAGAGTAAACTGTCTCTGGCCAGGATCAGCAGCCCTGTGTACTGTACTGTGATGAGTTGCATCTTGTTGAACTTTTTTTTAGCTGTCGTTGTTAGTATCGTGTAGGTCTTGCATTGATAGTTTTCTGATACACACTTCAATATTGGCATTGTTGTCTTGAGTCTTGGCCGTTCTCTTCTCTGTACTTTTCATCATCTAGACTTATTTTTTATATTATTATATAATAATAGAGAGAATCGAGAATTGAGTTCTCCAGCTGCACTATAGACTCTATAACTATAACTATATTATTTTATTATTATTATAAAAAAGTATCTAGACTAGTCTAGAGTCTACCCCCTGTCCCTGTCCCTAGTCATCAAATCATATCATCATAATCATGTCATATTCATATTAATAATATTATATTTATATTATATCATCTTCTTCGATTATAATTAATAATCTAAGAAGAGTGTTGGAGACAAGAAGTTACGAATAAAAATAAAAACCAGCTACTTACACTACTCTGACTCTAGACTTAACTTTAAGACTTAAAAGACTAGACACTAGACGTCTACGTAACAATAACACAATACAAATACAAATAGTCTAGTCTAGATACAACTTACTTTACTAACAGTAGTAGTAGTAGTAACACACACAAGAAGAACTGTCAACAGTACAACAACAGCAGGCAAAAAGCTGGTTGAAACTCCATTTCAATTTTATAATGATGCTTTGCTCAAAGTATAGATAGACCGTCTACTAAGTCTATCTGCCATCTCGCTATCTAGACTCTAGAGCAATTGCAACAAATTTAGAAGTAGAAGAGAAATGAACATTGTTTCGCAGGGGAGCAACAGATGGATGTCGAATCGAAGGGTGAAAAGTAAACTTAGGTACAGAAGTTCACCTCACCAAGATGAAACAAAAATGTTCGTGTTCACCAAGCATACAGCACACTCTCTGCCTATCAGCATTTGGAGACTTATTTATGGAATGCCAATAGTCTACCTTGGAAGGCACCGCATTACGCCTTGCGCTATTGAACGGTCTTCAGGTGAAAACGAAGAACCATTGCTGTTTACCTCCCCTGTCCCCATTGCAAGGACGGATCTTTAGGTAGAAATATTGTAATTAAAGTGTAATTTTCATTAACTTTCCAATATAGATTCCTATCTTTTAAAGTATAATATTTGTATTTGTAATACATCTTTATATACATAATTGTTACTTGATGGGTCAGATGTTTATGATGATTATGATGAACTGACCTATCAATGATAGATCCCCAGGTATAATAAAGAAAACTGGAAAGAGGAAAAAAAAACATTAGGTGATCTTTCTTTATGGTCCATAAAAAGTTTGTTTGATGCGGTAGTAGACGTCTAGTAGTGCCGTCTAAACACTATAGAATCTGTAATTATGTTACTGGCGTCCAGGATGATTTTAATTTGCAATTGCTGGCTGCAGATCGAAGCAAGAGTCAAACCATTCTAAACATAGTTGTTAGAGTTCGAGGCGACTTGCCCTCGCATCCACTTCAGACTTCTTCGGCTTCGGAGCAGGAGCAGGAGAGGAGACTGGCAGTTCGCTGTGATTTGATTACAATCGTAGCGTTCCGATTATTATCAGAATTAGTTGATTGAATAGATCTATTGATAAGATTACTTGTACCCTTCTATAATGATTCTATAAATCAATACTTTAACTTATGCTATAATAACGTTTTTAACAAAAAGTGTTATTTCGTGTGGAGTAAATTATCAACTTGATTGGATTGTAAAATAATAGAGAGTGTAGTGTGAGTGAGAAGTGGAGCATAAATCCCACGGTCAGTGTCAGTGTGCCCTTCTTAGCAAGAAGTGCTGCCGATTGATTTGATGTGGTGTATTCTTGAAGAACTCGTTTTGAGCATTAGGCAAATGGAATATTTATTGATTTCTGATTAACACACACATGCTGCATTTGGAATCATAAATATAAACATATGAATATATGAATGAGGATGGCATAAAATTTAAAGCAGTTCTACTAAGAATCAAGAAGGCTACTTTGACTTTAACTTAGTTACTAGATAAGTGTGTGTAGCCTATTAGTTACTGTTGTAGCTTTCTTGTGGCCTGTTGTTAAAAAGTGTGAAGTCTGGAGTGGAGCAGTTATAGTTATAGTAACTTATAGTTAGACTAAAACTAAAAGAGTGTTATATAATTACTCTTCAGTTTATATTTATATAATTGTATATATTTGTATGCTGAAGCCACCAGGACCACACCATTCATGACTTACTTCAAGTTCAAGAGATTGGTGATGTAGTTTGAAGATGTCATCCTTGTTCTCTTAGTCTTAGTCTAGTCCCAGTCTCTATTAAAAGGAAGTGTAGGGATCTGTGATGGACCTTTAACTTTAACACTGTACTAATAATATCTCATACTCATACACTCATATGTTGTGATGGCAGATAAAAATAGTAGCAGTGGAAGTGAAAATAGTGACTCTCGTAACTCAAGTCGTTCTAGTGCAAGTGAGGAGGAAAGGTTACGACGTTTGTTCAATAGTTGTGATGCTGATGGAGATGGTTTCTTGGATGGGTGAGTGTTTGAGTTTCAAATTCGATCTTGTGTGCCACAACACTATAATATATCATTTAATATGACTCTATGTCTGAGCCTAGACTAATACTAATAGAATACTTGTTTTTAAGAAATGAAAAAGTGAGTGTAAATTTATATTTTACACCACATTATTTTCAGACTCTTATTGGCTTACTCTTGAATGATGATGATGTACACCTAATTATAATATATGATGATAAAAAGCTCAAAACTCAAATTTAAAAACCTTGCTTGCTTGCTCTTTCAAAAATTGTTTTTTGTTGTTGGTGGTGAGGTCAGTCTGTGATTTTAACTGAACTATTTTAAAGGTACAAAAGTAAACTCTTTAAAATCTTGATCACATTATAAATATGATGATCAGCAATGCCCCCATGCCATTAGTAAATAATAGTAAATAGTTAATAACATCAACAAACACCGTCGGTAACTGACCCACTATCTATTCCTTAAGAGGACAACATTGTAAGAAGGGCCTACAACAAAATGAACTGAGAAGGACCTTTCATGAGGGGGAAATTCCATATTTTTGAAAACTATTTTTTGTACTTTTTTGTTGTTTGACAACACCTGGTACTGGTAGTAGTATATGAAGAGGGTTCTAAGTATGTAATCATTACATTTGAAACTGAAAAAGACCTGTTTTTTAAGCGAGAGACAGAAAGAGACCTTTTTTTTAAATAATATATAATCATTTTACTTTGGAATAAAAATTGTCAGCTTGTAAATATAATTTTTTAAGGAGAACAAATTGTTTTTTGAAATTAATATGTAGGAGGTGTACGCCTTTAAAAAAACAAACTTTTTTACTTTTTTTGTTTTACCTATTAGTTAAACTTTTTCTTGTAAATTGTGTGTTGCTCATATCATAGATATTTATAAGAAGGGGCGTATCTATATATCTACGCATTTATATATTTTATTTCATTATTTTCAGCTGCTCTGCAGAATGCTGTTCAACTTGTACCACCTTCTATTTAGATTTTTGCACTTCTATCTATTTGTCAAATTTCAGGGGAGACTTCACATTCATGTGCCGAATGCTCCACTTGGAAGATTCTGTGGAGGAAATCCGTTTTCAGCTTGGGATGACGGATCAGTCGCGTATTTCCTTCGACGACTTTCTGCGGTGCCGAGATCATGTCATGTTGGAGTCGACCGTTCATGGCCAGACGGGCCCTACGTCACCCAGTGGGCAAATGATGGTGGCATCTGGGGGAGAGGATACTGGTGTGGACTCTGATGCCAGTGGTATAATGGGAAATACCCCTGTACAGCAGCTCACTTCCTGGCCGACTTTGAGTAGTGATAGTCTAGGTATATATTTTAGTCGTTAAAAAGTTTAGTTTTTATTAATCGTATTATATAATATATATTGTTACAATATAAATTTTTTGCTTGTTGTAGTCTTTTATAATATATATGATGAATCTCGCAGCGTTCTTTGGTAGATTCTGCTATCATTTTTATTTTCTACTTCTACTTCTTAAGGTCAAAAATGTTTGTTTAAATGATCAGCATTGAATATATAGATATATAATGAGTTGCCCATTTCATTTTATGCATTGTTGTGTGTGTGTGTTTATACGTCCAACCTGTCAAACCATCATTTTTGCTTTGTCCTCCTATAGGTGCACTTTCCTACTCAAAGCCTGAGAGCGCTGACTACGATAGTGGAGCACGTGATCTCAGCCCGGAGCCGACAGCCTTGACCCTCCTACAACTGATGGAGGTTCATGACCCTCAAGCTTTTCAGCAACTGACCAACGAAGGTCTTGAATCGTGTTTGGATATTGCTAACAGGGTGAGTGTTTGTGTGTCCTCAGTCTGCCTTCTACTTCTACTGTAAGCAGCGTTTGCTCTTGTCCAAAAATTGTATTCACGTCTAACAGGCAGTGTGTGGCGTATTAAGTGTTGAGTGTTCCATTGCTTACCCGGGGTAAATGTGTGCTACTTAAAGCGCTTAGAGCATGGTAATGATCTTGGATCAGCGCTATTATATATCAATGTCATTTGTTATTATTACTTGTACTTGTCAAGTATCCAGCTGCTCTTGTAGACTGGAAAGCTTGCATACTTTGATTCTTTTATTCGTCCCATCCGCTTCTTATTGCACCTTGCACCGTAATATAATTCGAGTCGAGTAAGGAAAAATAGGTTAAATCTTATGAGTCTTTCCAACAACTCAACATTGATGGCTTGAGCCAGGATTCGAACCCAGGATCTCACAATCTTGAAGCTGGCACCCTAACCTCTTAGCCACCAACACTACTTAACTACCTCACTATCCTGAGCATTGCTTTTACTTTTTTAGGCTTATATATTTATATGAAAAAAATATGAAAATGGTGTAGCTCCAGGTATAAACAAATGACAGTACAAAGAACGTTTCAGGTCTCCCCTTCATCGGCCAACAAGCCCATAAAACAAATAACACAAATTATGGAAAATCTCAAACTGTGGGAATCACAGCGATGTTGACGCTAAGACGACCACTGGTCGAGGATTTTAGATTCTGGCAGCCCTCATTCCTTTAATATTTATATGATGATGAGTTGAGCTGATATTGTCACTTATTGTGGTGATAAATATAATGATAGATACAATAGTAATAATGACCTGCTGAAGCTATATTGACCCACCCCAATCCCATCTATATTTATTTACTTGTGATTGTTTCTTGCTAATTACCCTTGATAAAGGCCTATATCTATGATCGAAACGTCACTGTTTTGTGCACTGTCAATGTCAATCATTAAAGGTAATTTACACCTCTACATTTTCACTGGTGACAGTCATGGGTAGAGTTAGAGATGACATTATCATTATTATTTTATAATATATAATAATGTCTTCATTCTTGTTCCTTTTCTTTGTAATTTCTCTAGTTTGTTCTTTTTCCACATTTTCTGAATTGGTTCCCTCCATATTTTTCGGGGGCCTACCATGTGCCATGATTTTATACTGTGTACAATAAAATGCTTTTTGTTAGAGCCACTACTTCCCTCCGTCCTAGTCAGATGGTCAAGCCACCTTATTGCTAACCATATATTATATATATATATATATATATCAGATCTGTATCATTGCGTCAAATAATCCAATTCTGGCATTATACCATTGACGGGTACAGGAAGGATGTGTGTATTTGGTGAATATATATATGTGTGTATTGGAGGATGCTACATTCGCTGGAGACGTGACTCCTTGAAGCCCTCAGTGTATGAAGCGGTGACTGTATTGCAGTCTTCCAGCTGGCTCCATTCTCAGATGGTTCTGCCAAAAAATTATTTGATGTATGTTGCACCCAGTCCGTTGTCAAATATTTTGTCTGAATTCTTTGTTTGTTACAAATCTGTGTCAGATACGCCTCGACTAGTATGGCTGGCACCAGTCTATCAACCACTATATATATATAATATATATAAAGACAAGAGAGTTGTGGTTCTTTTCTGCGTGTGTGTGTAGGGAGGGGAGATTCAGATTCTTGAACATGCAGATGACAGATCCATGTGTAGTCTTTTATAATAATATATATATATGATGAATCTCGCAGCGTTCTTTGGTATAGAGACTCTCTTCTTCTTTATTGTCGATGTCACTTTGGTTAAAGGGACCCCAAATAATAGAGAGTTACTTTATAAATTGGAACTTACTAATACTGTGTATGCGCGTGTGTTGATTAAAGGGATTTGGGCTAAGCATGCTTACCAATGATATTATATTTGATTTGTATAGCATAGTAATAATGATGAAAATAATAATAATGATTATTATTATAATTATCATCATCATCATCATCATTAGCATTGATAATAATAATAATGATGCTGACAACAATAATTTAAAGATTGTGGTAATACTGCTAATAATAAAGAGGACGATGGTACTGAGGCTGATAATAATGATAATAATATGTTAATAGGATAATCCAGAGGCATGTTGACACGCACTCCGACATCATCAAAATTTAAACAAGAACTCAAATTCTCAAGTCGAGAAGAGATTCCAAGCCTCTATGCTGCCTGTACTGTATATTATTATAATAGTGTACGCTAGCATTTTACGCATAATACTCAAACGAGTCGACCGGGTTAATTACAACTCAAATTATGACGGTAACGGGATTCTAACTGAACACCCCGGGTAGAAATGGGAAATGATTTACACCTTTCCCCATCCCCGGCATTGCTTGGATACCTGACGGTAATAATATATCTCCCGTCATTATTGCATGCCTCATAATCTAGGCGGTATTCTCAGTATTCGCTCGCTGTTCGGGACGGGACCGAGGAGGTTATAATATAGTTATCGTAGATAGAGCTAGAGTGATGATGGATGACGCCATTATAATTGATGTCACAAAGTATCTCCTCCCGTCGTTATTGCATGCCTCATCTAGACGATGTTCAGTATTCGCTCGCTTTTCGGGACGGGACCAACGAGGTTATCCAGCTATCGTAGATAGAGCTAGAGTGAAGATGGATGACGACATTTAAATTGACTTAACTTATTGATTTCTTGTCGCAGACTCACTCAATTTGATGTAAAGTTAAGCTAGGGGTGTCTGTGAGAGAGACTCGTTGTAATATCGCCTCCCGTCATTAATGCATGCTTCATCATCAGAGCAGAGGGACTTTACCTTTTTGTTGTTGTTGTGACGTCACTATGCATTTGCTCTATCATAACTTAGATTATTTTCTCTATGTAGAAAGTAGAAAGGTTGTTGTGATCATATTACAATATGATATAGTCGATATATCTCGTTTTTGGCGAGGTTTTGTTTTTGGTGTTTTTTTTGGTTTGTCCTAGTTCGTTTCCCGGGAATTCAGTTGAGTTGAGTCGGGATAATGGATGGATTGTTCTTGCTTTGACGGATCGTTTATTTTATCCGTGGGGCTTTAAAGCATTGCGTCTACCTACGTTATAACGATTTACAACAATAACATGCTTTCACAATATTTGTTTACGGGTGGCTGACGTTTATTGTTTCCCCGAGTATTTCTGTCGATGACGATGGTGATGATGTACTGTAGCAGACAGAGGCTTGGAGAGGGAGAAAAGGGAGGGGGGGGGGGTATTTTTTGTGTTGATTCGACTACCTGTCTAGATTTAGCTGCGAACGTTCGTCGTTTTTCTTGTAAAATGAATTAGGAAAAAGCAGTGATGGTGATGATGAAGGGGTGATGATGATGATGTCATAAACAAATAAATATAAAAGGGTCGTCCGTAATGGAGCCCGAGCCAGCACGCAACTAACGGCGACGTCGCCTCGCTGACTAGGAGACCATAGCATGCTTTCACAATATTTGTTTACGGGTGGCTAACGTTTATTCTGTACCTGAGTATTTCTGTCGATGGTGATGTACTGTAGCAGAGGTTTGGAGAGGGGGGGGGGGGGGGGGGGGTTGTCAGGTTGTTTTTTTGTTTGTTTTTTATGCCTAGTTTTGACTACAAACTTTCTGTGTTTTTGTAGAATGAATACAAGGAATACTATTATTATTATTATTATTATTATTATTACTATTACTAAAGAATAAGAATAAACAAAAGCAAAACCATAGGAAATCGAGAAAAAGCTAACATTTATTTCTTCTTTTTTGTTATTTTTTGGGTTGTTTTTTTTTTGTTGTTGTTCCCGTCCGCTTCAGCATGGAATATATGAATCTAAAAATGTGGTGAGATATGAATGCAACCTTCCTTATCTTGGTGCAGCATCGTGTGTTATCGAGACCATTCAGTGCGACCTTACCTTTGATCTAACACACTCCATGATAACACTTAACTAGAAGATTCCTTTGGAGTACGTCATTAATGTGGAGAAGGGATGACGATCAGTGCTCTAGTGGCACTGTGTAATAATATGAAGACGTTTACTGGCTTGGGACACTGAGAGAGAGAGAGAGAGAGAGAGGAGGGGGGGGGGAGGGAGGGAGGGAGAGTGAGAGAGAGAGAGAGGGAGAGAGAGAGAGAGGGGGGGGGGGAGAGAGAGAGAGGGGGGGGAGAGAGAGAGAGAGAGAGAGAGAGAGAGA
>JARDUL010271204.1:0-14808 GCA_030265205.1 Dirona pellucida | reverse complement strand
AGTAGTAGTAGTAGTAGTAGTAGTAGTAGTAGTAGTAGTAGTAGTAGTAGTAGTAGTAGTATCATTATTATTATTATCATCATCATCATCATCATCATTATTATTATTATTATTATTATTATCATCATTATTATTATTATCAGTATTATTACTATTATTATTATTATTATTATTATTATTATTATTATCATCATCATCATTATTATTATCATCATCATCATTATTTATTTGCCTTCATAATTGTATTAGGACCTCCATCTAAGACCTGTTTAATAACATATATATAATATAATATCATTAATTGTTCTTTCTTGGCTTTGATGGCCAGTCAGGTTGAACAGACGTGGGGTGCGCAGGGAGTCACTGCTTACTAATAAAGTTAGGTATGTGGCGTCGGTGCCTGAGTGGTTAGGCGACAAGACTAGAGATCGAGAGATTCCGAGTTTGAATCTTAACTGAAGCTACCGATGTTGAGTCCCTGGGAAAGACTCTTTACACATGTTTTGTTCTTTTTCGACTCAGGAGTGAATGAGCACCAGCTACAGGCAGATAAATATATTGTCAGTATGATGTGCCTAACAGGCTGCTCCACTGTATGCTCCCCATGAGAGTTTAAAATGATATTGAATGATACGACCTGCTGGGTATGAATACTGTAAAGTCTGAGAGCCTGTACACGTGCGGGGATACCGAACCCATATTTTTCTTTTCTTCTTTTTTTGGTAAAATGTGAGAAGAAATATCGATAGACATTATTCAAGTACAACGAAGATGATCGTTTTTCCTCTTTATTATTATTATTATTATTATTATTATATTTATTTAAGACAAAATATATAAATGGTAATTCTTAAGAAGCTTCCAACTCTGTACGAATGTGCGCATAAGTATATTATTCACTAAGCTTATCACAAAGATTATGCTTCTATATTTTTCTAAGCATGACTAACAACATCTAGGTTACTGGACTCAAAACAAACAAAGAGAGAAGAGAATCACGAACAGCAGCATAGGCCTATCAGCTGATAAAGGCGTGCTTGCTTCAAGCTCGAAAGGATATATTTGAACATTGATTTTTAGGCATGAAATTATGATGCATATTTGTCATAAAATATGTTATTTTTTAAAATGATAATTTAACTGAATAATATTTCTTTATGTTCAAATGCCAAATAAATACTTATAATCGGTTTATGAATAAATCAAAAAATGTTCCACCCACTTTTTCATTGTATCACCTTTACGATCACAACATGTCCCGAGCACGAACTTGTTTTCGTCAGACTGTTGTGGTTTCACGTGATCAGTGGATGGTCGCGTAAATATAAGGCAGGCCCGCGTTCGCTTTTGATCAAAACAACTGTGACCTAGAAGCGAGGAACAACGTATACGATTCTACTCCTGTTATATATATTTCATACTTGAAGCAGACCATTATCTTGAAGTTTTGTCGTAACAACTGAGAGCTAATTCCATTTGGTAAGTTTCATTTGTATTTGTATGTTATTTTATTTATATAGACGTATATTTAACATGTTTAAATTTCATAAGCTGAGACTGAGAAGATCAGTCATCAGCTGCGGTTTGTTTACTAGCTATAACTTCGGTCATGGATCATGTTGGTGAATGTTTAGTTAAAACAGCCTGGACTCTTCTTGTAACATTTGCCCCAAGAATTGTCATGTTAGATTTATTTATTGAGCCTTTTTTTAGAATTGTGGCTTTTCTGTTTAGTGGCAACATATGAAAATATGTATGTTATAACGAAGGTGGTCACGAAGCGTCCTCATGTACTTAAAATCGGTCGAGTTTTCTCTGGATTCTGATTGGTTCATCCGTGACCTTGCATATGTTAACCCGTTTTCAAGCTTGTCCTTACGTGAGGCGAACGTGATCATGCCCTTGGTGAGGACGTCGACTTCAGATTTGTGCATCCATCACTGAGCTGGGCTGCTGCTATCTGTCTTAGTCTAAATTGCTTTTTAGTAAGAAACTATATCTAGCACAGCTTCGTTCAAGGAAAACAGTGAGTGCTTTAAGATTTAAGGTTGCAGTTATCGAATTACATGGGACCAACAATGCATTCCTACTTTGCACAAGCCCAAGGCCAAGCATCTCCTCAGCCTAAACTCTACCCGTTCTCTGGCCAGGGCCAGGAGCTGGGCATTATATTGAGTTAAGATTGGATTGTACTTTTTATTCCTTGTGATTTTGATGACTTGTTGAGGAAGTAGTTTGTGTAGTTATTAAGCAACCAAGGCACATTAAAGAGGGCTAAATAGAAATGAATGCCAGAACAAACCCTGCTGCTATACTACTATTGTTACTATTATTAGTCATTAGAATTAGATAAAATGGTCTTTGTTTTGTTGACATTGACATTCATGGATGAGAAATCGGTTTATAAGTCATGTTGCCCAGTTTGAATTGTTGATGTGAATGTTGATGCCAAGCTTGCCCTTATTACTTATGGCTTATGGAAATGGGAGTAGTCTGCTGATTATTTCTAGTTTCACAAAGCAAATTGGTCTCGCATAACTTATCGATAGGTTTACCTAGGTCTAGGGTCTTGGCTAGTGATGCTGCCAGTGCTGAAGATCAAAGCAACACCACCAAACATCGTTAAAGTTAAAGACTTAAGAGTTCCGAGGAGTGTCCCCATGGGCACTACTTGTCTTTGTTTTTCACTATTATCAATATAAAGTCGTGGGATGTCCGATTGGGACACTTGTCTGTACTTAAACACTGACTCGAGTCTAGTTTGAAATTTTACATCGTCTTTTAATCATGCCGTTTTTCCCAGTCACAGGTCAATCTTGTTTGTTTTTTAGTTTTTGTTCTTTTTTTATTAAAATTCTTTTTTTCTTATCCATTGCAGTCTCATTCTACGAAGCGGAAATATGCTGAAGTCAGAACTAACAGAACTAAACCAAAATGAGCTTGCTGCTCTCAGACGTTTGGGTGGGGGGCCATCCGTCCAGTCGTCAGATTACCAATCTTCCTCTCTGATTTCCTCTTTTGGGGAGGCCAGATCATCTATGCCCATTCCCGACACGCCAGATAACGGATTGCTAGTGAAGGTAAATTTTATTTTAGAAAGGACATGGTCTAAGATGGATAATATTTACTCTTGGGTGGCGCCTCATTGTAAGGTCTTTTTAACATGTTTTTTGGTTTAGACCTGATCACCAAGTCAATCGAATTTTAATTATTGCCGAGATAACTCCCATGAGTATGAGTGTGTGTCATGGACACAGATTGTGACTTTTTATTTTTCACTTTTACAAACAATTGTCCGTATTTTAAAGTTTCCTTCCAAAACTTGTATTACACAGCATTGGTTCCTCTCAACATTCTCATCTCTGTCTCAAATCTCCCTTCAAACTGTCCATCGTTCAGCTCCAAATACCAATTATTCACAACTACTTGAGTCACTTTGAAAATGCAATTATATTATTTTTATTTATTTTATTTTTTTAATCAGATCTCGCATGCAGGTGCATGTTATGCTGATGGAAATTCAAGAAAGAACAAATTCACCCCACAATTCCCTGGAAATGAGATAGCTGGCACTGTTCACAACGTTGGTTCTGGCATCAGTAACTGCGACCATTGTGAAGGGGACAGGGTTTTGATTTTACCAGATGAAAATGATCTCGATTCTGGCTATGCTGAGTACATCCCTATGAATCAACCATCTCGTGTCATCCCAGTTCCTAACAACATGTCATTGGAAGTTGCAGCGATGCTTCCCGGACAGGCATTGACTGCCTTTGCGGCCGTCACCTGTGCAAAACCCCATGTTGAAAAACTTCGTAAAGTCAAATGTAAGTTACATTAAGAATTTCTAAAACTAAACCAAGGCATGAAAATTATGAAGAATCTAATTTATAAAAAAAGTAGAAAAGATTTAGTTTAATTGGATACCAAATTAGGTGTGTATGTTGGTGATTGTGTTTTACTTTGAAAAAAACTGAAGATAATTAATTTGTAGTAAGGTGATAGATAATTTATTTTTGCAATATGATTTATTTTGTGTTATTATTATTCTCATTGCAGCTTGTGTAAATGTTCTGGTTGTTGGAGGTTGTGGACTGGGCTTGTGGACCCTCCGTATCGCCAAATATGTCATGGGCAACGATTGTAGAAATGTCCGCATCTTTGTGGCTGACAACAGCATCGACAGACTCCTGACAGCCCAGGATCACGGTTGCTCTGACATCATCCACTGGAATGAAGAGGACCATGAGCAATACATCATTGAGCGCACCCTGGACTCCTGTCGTGGTGGAGTGGATGTCATCATTGATTACGTCAGCTCACACAGAAGCATGCAGCGATCCCTCAATGTTTTGAACCGGGTAAGTTTAGGGACGCTAATATGACAATACAGTTGCCAGTGCCATTATAAGAATGGTAGTTGCACAAAATGCATTATTTCTTACACTGAATTTTCTCAAGACCCAACATTGCGAGTTGTGGTGTCATTTTATTATTTGACTATTTCTTTTCAAATGCTACCCCTCAAAAGAGTCAAAGAAATCCGCCCGATTAAAAGCAACTACGGTTTTAGGAAAGAAAGGATGCAAAGCTGCTAAGTATTTTGTAACTTGTTGTACCTTCCCCTCTTTTCCCCCCCCCCCCCCCCCCTTCCATTCTTCTTACATCATTGTTCTTGGTTTTGCTTCTTTCAGGAAGGTCTTATTGTTGTCGGTGGAAATTTGTCATCTGAAACAAGTGTTCCCTTGACGTTTGCAGCAAAACAACAAAGCATCACAGGAGTCCCCAAAGGAAATCTGAACCAGCTCATGGAATTGATTAGGGCTGTTAAAGACCGTGAGGTGAGCCTGAAATGAAAATGAGACCGTACTTGCCAGTCTTTGGCCAGCCCCTTGATTAGACTAGACATAATTTGTTCACCTCTCCTTACATCTGATGTGCAGATAAATCATGGCCATAGCACTACATAATCTATCCGCAATGCAATGATTAAAGATGTACAGAATTTAGGATGAAATTAACTTTAAAGATAATGTCAAAAATGCAATTTCCATCCTCCAATATTGGTTCATAAGGTTTATGCTTCATCTAGAACCTACTAAATATGTCTTGTTTAAGTCGACTAGATCATTTGTTATGCTTTCCTAGTTAGTTGCCCAAGATGTATGATGGATTACAAAAAGTTAAAAATATAGCAGCTCAAGTAATAACTTAAATGAAATATGAACATGTATCCCCAGTCTAAGAAAACCTTCACCTGTATATTTGTGGGGAGTGTCATCCATTTATCATGTCTCTTCATGGTAATGGTGTTCCCTGTACTGATCAATACTTTTTTTTTGTTATTTCAAGAAGCGAATGGTATTTTTGTAAAAATAAAAAAATTGAAGTTTTTGAAGCAAACCTTTGTTTTATTGCATATTGTATAGTTTTCAATGTGTGTTATTATATATCTCTTTTACAGGTGGAAGTCCCACACTACAAAGTGTTCCCCATCGAAGACGCAAACCAGGTGTTTGAGGACTTGTGCGAGTGCAGATTCACAGGCCGAGCTGTCTTCAAATTTGATTCAGAGTCAAGCGTTTTGGACAACCATTGAAGATTGCCAGATACCTCATGCCATCCTTTATCACCCTGAACCATATGCTCATTGACTCCCTGCCTGTTGAGCCTGTAGGTGTAACCTGTCGGCTTGTCAGTACGACTCGTTGACGACGTCCATACATGTATGGACTCTAATGAAGCCTCCGTCTTCGAAAATGTTGAAGATTGGCTCTTGAAGATTCCAAAAACTCAACCGAGCCATTTGTTATTGCAAGACTTATGAGACTATATAATAATGTTAAGAATTTATAAGAACATTGAATATGTAAAATGAAAGGTTTGCTTTACTGTGATATGTGAGTGATTCTAGTGGTGTGAAAGGAAAAATTATAAATATAATGATAGAGGATTGATCTCTTGTCGGCTGTTGTTTGCTCTTACAAGTTTTGAACAGGCAGCTGGTGCTTCTAGTAGGGCCTATGTCAGAATCTCATTTCTATTTCTATTTCCAGGCCCTGTATGACCATAATGATTTTTGTCAATATTTTCTTTTCTAGTTCTAGTTATTTTCACACTTCCGTTGTTGAATGGTGAGGACTTGCTTGATTGACAAATGATGTTTATTGTGTATGATTGTACAACATTGGTACCAATAAGATTAAATCAGGTGCATGTTGAATATGGCAACTACACTGATAGTGATGATAATGTCAATAATTCAAGCTGACGATATGAAGGGCATTAAAACTTCATTCCATGTGCATTTAGAATAGTACAGCTACTACAAATCGAAGGGGCCTGATCAAATGAGAAATTTCCCATAATTTATGTACACGTATCATGTTGTCACATTTTCATTGATGTATGGATTTTGTGTTCAATGGATTGATGATCCTATTTTTATAGTATTAATAAATGCATGTCTGATAAATGAATCACCATTTTCACACTAGTTCTACACAAATTGAAATAAAATGTAGAAAATTTAAGCATTTTTGTTGTTTAATTTAATTTTGGCTCTGTCTATTACTATTAGATCATCAAAAACACCTGATTTTTGGTGACATTATGTGACTTCTTGATCAAGTGTGTCTTGATGCAGTGAGATTGAAAATCATATATTTTTTTAGGCTTACCTTCTTGAAAATATATCATTATGCATAACTTTCAATCCACTGATGTAATTTGTAAGCTCATTAATTGGAAGTAGAAGTCCCACAGCCACTTGTAGCCCAGTGCTGATCTATGGCAGATTACTTCCCTGTGGGCCAATACCTGCCTATTTCTGATTGTGGGTCTGAAAGCAATGAGTGCAAAGCTTCTTACCAAAGGTAAACGCAGGGTAGGACAAGGGAAACTGCTTTCTCGACCTCGCCTCAGACCAATTGTGGTGGTTTGGTACTAGTACTAACCCCTCCTCCACTGTGCCTCATTGGTAGAATAGAAGTATAGTAAATCCCAATAGGACAAGATCGTCAGGTTTTTCCCAGCAACTTGACCTTGCTATTCGGGAAGTACAGAGAACAGATCATAAGATTCCTTATTCACCATTGGAAAGGTGTTTGCCACGGTATTTTCTACTCACAATACAATAGAACGACCTCTGGGAAATGGAAAACCCAAGCAAACGGTTTTGACCTATTTCAGGGCTATTGTTATCCCATTTTCAAAAGGAAAAAAATCTGCCTTTGTGGTTTTTTAACTTACCCCAATCCCACTGTGCACTCGGCTGCTCGAAGTCAAAGAGGCACTTAACTAAGAGTTTCTCCTACTCCTATGTACGGTATACCTGTACCTGTGTACAGCTTTGACCTCAGTTCTATGGATTACCCATTTCTCAATGAGTAACAACACTGTGTTGTAAAGCTAAGTGCTCACTTGATCCTGCAGTGCTACTGACTTCACCAGCGATGGTATGGTGGTATTCACTTATCTAATTTGGGCACAATGGCATTGCAGTGATTTATACTCAACCTTGATGTGATTGTCACGGTGTTTATTAAGTCATGTTGTGAGTGTTGATTCACTGCAAAATAATGGAGTAAAACAAAGTGTGCTGACAGTGACAGATAACGTATGGTCTGTGAATACTGGCGCAAGAGAGACATTTATTGTTTGTTGCCTTTGGAGCACACAGCGCTTCCACTCACAATTAATTGTGGCTTTGGCTTGGTGAACTTGGATTGTCTTCATCCTTGACTTCCACTGGTGCCGTATTAGCAAACCATAAGTTAACTGTTAGAACATTTTGGCGCAACCTTATTGCAGTGAATCATACTAACAACATTGCATGATTCATTGTATTATTCATGTAATTTTTAAAGTATAAAATTGTGCCAAAATGTGCTAACAGTTAACGTATGGTCTGTTAATACCGGCGCTGGTGTGATGTATCAGTATCACAATACTGTGCATTAGAAGTGTCCTCTGCACTTGGAGCTACACCATTTTCACTTCTTTTTTTTATATATATATAGAAATGTCAATGAAACAATTGATAACAATTATGAGGCGATATCCTCGTTGTTTGGAAATAAAACTCAAAAGTGTTGTGGATAATTAATCGATTCAAAGGGAGGATACAAATGCAAGGCTTTTATGTCGAGAGCTGAAACATGATGATACCAATTTCAAAATAAATCCACTTATTGTAATTCTAAACAAAGTGGTGAATGGACACCCCAAGTCAGCCCAACACTGATGGATACGGGAGGTGGAGGACTGGGTGGAGAATGATTATAGTGAAGGCTGGCTGTAACCAGTGATATCATTAATATTTTTTTTGCATCCCTCTTGGTACTTGTAACTTGTAGGAAGCAGCGGCATTCCATACTCAGATCAATCCTGTCGTCAGTCTCTGATCCTATGCAACGCCGGGGAGGTTTTATATATTACATATAATTGAATAGAGTCCTGCTCAAAAGACAAAAAAGGAATGAGTTAGCAGTGAGCAGCTTTCAAAAAACAAAAGAAGCGACGTTTTTGGCCAAATGACATGTTTTTGTTTTGTTTGTTTGGTTGATTTTTTTTGACAGAATGGGAAAGAGAAAAATAAAAATAAAAATATATATCGTTTGTAATTTCTAATTGCAAGCCAAAGCAGAAAATAGTATGCTGTTTTAGTCGCATCAATGAAAAATTAGCCTTGGTCTAGTACTACCTAACCTACCCAGAGGGTACAATGGTTTCTCCTGTTGCTTAGCTACATCATGTCACTTGGTGTTCATGTGCACATTCTGACATCTCACAGAACACATGGCTCTGAATCATGAATCTGGTTGAGCTCACCTTACCTGTTCATGCTCTGTTTTCTGTGTTTTGTTTTGGTCGTTGAAGAGGAAACCCGAAACGTCCTAAGTTTTTGATACTTGTATTACCCAAGTAACTGTACCATTTCCTTTCTATTCTTTTTTTAAATTGTTTTTTTAGTTGTTGGATTTCTCACATCCCAGCATTGCTCACCATTGATATCAAAATTCGCAAGGGGTAACCTTGCCCAGCCGCCCGAAATCTCCTAGTCGAGGTGACCGAGTGGTTAGGACAGCGGACTCTCATGTGGGTTCGAATCCTATCACTGCCACTTCGTTGTTTTTCTTGGGCAAGAAACTTTACTCGAATTGCCTCACTCCACCCAGGTGTAAAAATGGGTACCAGCGTCCTATCCAGAAGGGTGACGTATTGTCACTCAGTCCGCTTCACGCTACGGAAACCGGGGTAAGCACCGGCTCTATGGGCCTCATGGCTCTAAAGGACTTTACTTTTTTTTTTTTTTAAACCTATAACTTGCCCAGCCGCCCGAAATCTCCCATCCCATTGGCACAGTGAAAAATTGCTTGCAGTTTTTGGCAGGTGCACAACTGTAATCCAGTCTGGTGCTGGTGTCCTTGTTTTATGTTCGTTTCGTAGGCCTACCTGTGTAACTGTGTTCTAGTTGAATAACACAGATCGTAATCAGTACACACCATACTCATAATGTGTTTGTATTGCGAACTTTGTATCCTTTTATCTATAATGGTGTGTAGCGTCGGTGGCCGAGTGGTTAGGCTCTGCTGGCCTTGAGATTGTGAGATCCCGGGTACGAATCTTGACTAATAGTAGTAGTAGTAGTAGTAGTAGTAGTAGTAGTAGTAGTAGAAGTAGCAGTAGTAGTAGTACTACTACTAATAATAATGATAATAATGATGATGATGATGGTGATCATAATAATAGCAACAACAATGATGATAATACCTAATGATGATGATGGTTGTGGTGATTATCATCATTATTATTAACTCTATCTAATATCGTTGCGCTGTCTGATTGATTCTGTGGCAAGTCCTCTTGATCCTGATGTGCTTTCAAGTGGTTCTTTTGGCATTTGCCGACTACTACTACTATTATTATTATTATTATTATTATTATTATTATTATTATTATTATCATCATCATCATCATCATCATTATTATTATTATAATTATTATCATCATCATCATTGTTATTATTATTATTATTATTATTATTATTATTATTATTACCACTATTCTGTTAACAATCAGTGTCTGTCTGCTCCCCGTTCATTCATTATGCTCACTGGGTGCATTTCTGCGTTCTGGCCGACATGTCTACGTGTTCTCTTGGTGTGTAACAACACGTATTGTGGGGGCGGTGTTGTTTTGCTGCACTTGATGTATTGATAATGGGCATGCCAACAATAGCCCCCACCCACCTTCCCCCATGCTCTTCTTCTCTCTGAATCTACATAATATTGTATGATCTACATAAGGCATAGAGCTGCCCATATCTGCAAAAATGTTAATACCTTTTTCAAGAACAACATTTAAAATTTTTTTTGATTGTCCTGCATACTGCATATCTAGTACTAGTGCTCTAACTCTAAATGACCTTTTGACAATAATCAGTAATCAGTGACTAGATACACAGACACTAACATATTAACAAGTTGTTAAAAAAGTTTTTGGTAGACTATTGCAATCCACAATTGTCCTTGGAAACATATCTATCTTTATACCTATCTGTCGATCTACCACTGTTTTCCCCCAACTTTCTCCCTCGTGCCGTCGATTCAACAACCCGAACGGCAACAATAATATTATTATTATTTAGATTCTTTGTTTGTCAATAAAAATAATTTCACGTGGCTAATTAACATATGATTTCCCATCTCACCTTATGACGCGAGCATGCGCGAAGGCTAAAGAGGAAGCATAATAATCAACGTCAACCAGCTGACTGATGTCAACATCATCATCATTGCGTTCGAGTCATGAAAGCGAAAGCAACTTTTTAGTCTTCGTCAAATTCCACTGAGACCTGTTATCAGTCAGAGTATCGTCACATCATAAAAGTTTCAATTCATGGGTAGATTTAATAATGGACGTGGATATTGACAATGAATTTGATGGAAAGTTTCTCGATCAGTTCCGGTCGATGGGAACAACCGATCGAGATGTTCTCATTGCACAGTTTCAAGCTGTGCTTGGCAACAGTATTAATCCAGAATTGTGTGCTTTCTTCCTTGATATGAATAATTGGTAAAAAAAAATACAATTAGAAATAAATATGGGTAGACCTAGATCTCTATAGACTTAGACATTTCATGAAGACAAAGGGAGGAGTAACATTCATAATGATAGAGTCAACTGCGCAGATTTCTTTTAAAAATTAAATCTCACCTTGTTCACCTCAGTCTATGTCTCAGTTTAGTTAGTCATCATGAATCATAGTCTTCACCCCAAAATCAAAAATTAAATGTTCGAAGTCCAATGAAACAAAAGTGTTCAGACATTCCTCTCAATTTTTGCTTTTTTTCGTGTATCTGTCAATCTTGGCAGCTAATTACGGTACTCCTGAAGATAGGCCTAATGTCTACATTATTATTATTATAGTATAGTATAGTAGTAGTAGTATAGTGTATAGTCCATGATTTATAATATATATGTATACTGCCGAAGCCCCCTCGCGTTCACATTTGATTGGAATCATCCCACGGTCACATGATCATTGTAACCTGGGCCAAGGATACATATATATTCGTACACGTGTGCTTCTGTTTTATGGTGCAAATAACGGCCAGATGTTTTTGAATATATTTTTTAAAAGCATTTTAAAAGTGCTGTTGAGTTTTCACATCTGCGCGTTTATTGTATTTTCTGTTCATATTCATTTTATGATCGCGCATGTTTTGGTGCCGTGGGGTTTTCTTTGCGCAGTCATAAAAGTTGCTCACTATTATTGTTCAAATTAAAAGTTGTTGTGAACACGCAACCTAACATTCTACAAAATATGTCTGGCCCCGTGGTCACCCTGTAAAACCTAGAAAAAACAACCAATCTTACCCCCGTTTGACTCCAGTGAATCTTTTGATCTAGAAGTAATGAATCGAAATAACAGCGCAACCAAACGTGGTAACTCGGCAAAATCACGTGACCCACCTCCAAACCTGGTCCGGATTGACTTCGAACTGGCCTAGTTTCACTTCCGAAAAGTGGAATTCTTTTGCCCCGGGTCGTAGGAAACTGTTTATAAACAGATTATCGATGTGCAGAATGGCCTCGTCGTCTGCTCTGACTCGTTGGTTTGTGCAAAGAAAAATTTAATTACGGGAATTGACTAAAAAACGAAAAGTGAACACGGGCAGGTGAAGAACGTGGGAGGGCTCCAGTGTTGTAAGTCATTGTTAGTTGCTCACATATCACATACAGTGGAACCCCTTAAATAACAACCATCTTAGTCCTGCAACCCGATGTTTTCCTGTAGTTTAGTACAATTTTGGACTCAAAATATGCGGATGCGGTTTTGAATGAGAAATCACTATTTTTTCTGCTTCTTTTTATACTATACTGATAGAGAAATCAAAACTTTCAAGTTTTACTTGATTGTAAATCACCCGTGTCCGAAATCTGGAACTAAAGCACCTTCAAGTACCTACTTGAGGTTGACAGCCCATACTCAGTGCTGTATCGTTACGTCATAATTTACTATATTTGTCACATAGAGTTAGGTTTTTTTTTCTGTGTCAAAGAATTACAGATCTAGTAATTTGTACTCTTCTTGTAAACCCATTCTGTTCCATAAAAATCTACCCAATATCAATATTGTACAGCTGTTTTTGAAAATTAGACGGAACGGGTTAAATCCTACATTTTTTTAATATCTCAGGTATCCTATAGTAACCAGAGACACATTTTACACATGATATGTTACCTTTCAGTGTTAAGTTTGATGTTCAATGAATTGCTGTTCATGCCCAGTATCTAGATTTCAGGCAAACCATGACCTTTATATATAAGTAATGGGGCTGCCATATAAAAAGACCTTTTTTTTACCTCAAGGGTTCAGTTTACATCTTATAACAACTATATATGTCGTTTATGTTTGAATACATTTCAGGAACCTTCAAAATGCTGTATGTTCGTATTATGATTTTGAGCAGCCATTGTCAACTCTTCCATCCATGTCTGTCATCGCTGATGTAACCATAGGTGAAGGAGAATCTGTGGCTCCTAATACACCTTTCCACAAATCATGGAGAATAAAAAATTCAGGTAACTGATTTTTGTTGATTAGCAAGATCATGAATATAATAAGAAGCGTTGCATACAAGAACAAAAGTTCCTGTAGTGATCTGATGAAAGAAAGAATTTTCCTAATGGGATGAAAATTATTATTATTATTATTATTCTTGTTAACATCTACTTTTGTTAGTTAATTGTAAAATGTAGATTATATGTCAGTTACCTGACAGCCAGATGACATACTCACTTATCCGACAGATTTCCTTTGGAACAAAATTAATTGCTCTATATACGGCATATCCGTCAGTTCATTTCAGGAACAAATGGATATTTTATCTTGATATGGATCTCATGTCCACTTATCCGATACACCATTTCAGTGACATGCTCAGACCATTTTTTTTTTCAAACTTTTTGTGCTGAATCTAGCGGAGGGTTCTGAAAGTCGTATTCTACCTTGGTGCAAACAAAGCAAGTGTGTGCAAATTGCGATAGACATGGCCAGCAAATGATACAACATACAATCATAAGGGTTTAATATTACCTGACGGATGCCACGTACAGCCCTATTCGCCACAACGCAAACTCACTTATCCAGCACTTTTAGCATATATATATATGATGTCCGATATCTGGAACTAGATTTTTGTTAGCTAAAACAGCATTATTATACAGTATGCTGTTTGATGTGTATTGTGATGAAATTTATGGCATGTGAGGTCATGTTTTACCCCTAGATCATACCCGTACCCGTGAAACTTAAGTTTGTACCGTGGACCTGCAGAAGAAAATGGTAATGCTTCACGAAAAGCTCAACCAAGTCTTATATTAATCTATTGAATAGGAATATTTTCAACCAACGACTCTATCTAGCAACATCGTTTTGAGCTCTGAACCACCTCGTAACACATTACCAAAATTTGTCTCTGTGAATGAAAAAAAATAGTGTGTTAGTTGGCTTGAAGTAATTGACAGCACAAAACAGTGATATTTCAACCATAGGATTTTGTCACGCGACAAAAAACAAGGGACATTCATCACAGGCAAAACTCATCTGTTGTAGAATATATTTCAAGAATATTGATGAGGACTAATTGCCCAAATGCTGTGACTTTGACCTCAAAAGATGAAATCCGCAGATTGAAAATTTAAGTAATGAATACAGTGCTTTGAGCTTGTTTTGTACAGGGTGTAGACCTTATGAAAGCTATTAATGATGATTATTTTTTTTTATTATTATTGTTATTATTATTATTATTATTATTATTATTGTATTGTACTGACACTGATGGAAGAAATTAAATCATATAGATACTATTAATCAAAAAGTATGTGAAAATCAAATGTAAATAATGCTAACTTACATACAAATTCATGCTGGTATTTTTTCTGAGAGTAGAAAGTACTTTGATTTCTGATTTTTGTTTGTTTTTAAAGGAAATGATAGATGGCCTCCCGGATGTCATCTACGCTTCTGCAGTGGACATAATTTGAGTTGTGTGGAACGAAAAATAGTAGAACCTTTATCCTCTGGAGAAACGCATGATGTGTCAGTCGAGATGAAATCCCCCTCCGAGGCTGGAACTTATTTTAGTTTGTGGCGCATGTGCACTCCGACAGGCATTTTTATTGGTGGTAGGTATTATTTTATTTTTTTAACTTTACTATTTTTTCTTCTCCTTCTTCTTCTTCTTCTTCTTCTTCTTCTTCTTCTTCTTCTTCTTCTTCTTCTTCTTCTTCTTCTTC
>JARDUL010271203.1:0-13809 GCA_030265205.1 Dirona pellucida | reverse complement strand
TTCTTAAAAAAAATAAATTATTGCTTCATGTGTATGCAGATACAGATAACCGTGATGTTGTTTGTACCTATGTTTTGTTGAAATACTGGTAGTCCCTATGTTGAAAGTTTCTGTTTGAAAAGATACCGTCTACCTTCATAATTGGACTGGCTCAAAGGGGGTGGTGAAGTGGGGGTGGGGATAGAGGTCTTAGCATTGGACTTGCCAAGGAAAGGTCGTTGTATGTTTGATTACCTGCTGCCCCCACTCAGCCATGGTGTTTATATGACCTCTGAGTGTTGCAAACACTAAAGACCAACGTTTAAAGCCATCACAGGCGATGCATAAACTCCTAAGAAGACTGGCTTATGCAGCCCTGTTTATGCGCTTGTTTTTGAAAATACTTTTCCCTGGCATTAGTAGAACAGCTTGAATAATTAAAGTTACAAAACAAGATAGGTCAAACATTCAACATATTTGCGTGTTAGAAGCTGTTGTCAGAATGTTGCAGTATAGTCTTGTTTCTTAACTCTTAATATTTAACCTATATATACACATACACGTAATGAATTTGATCTACCTTACAAAGCATCAAGAGGTCATGTACTATTCCAGTAATTTGCGAGCTGTGATCAACTCGACTACAGTTTTGGTTAACCTGAAGCAGGCGCTTATACTTACTACACCACCGAAACATAGCGTCGTGGACATCCAAAAACATGCATAAACATAAAACAAACTCGCTATATAATAGTAATAATAATATTACCCCCTCGCATATTATTGTCTTTAGTCAGCTGTAACAAATTATTCTCTCTGTTTGTGGTTGAAACATTTCTACTGTCCCATAGAAAACTTTGTTACTTTTATCATCATATCAAGTTTGGAGCAGTGGGAATTTTTTCTTTCTTTTTTTTTCTTTTTTTTGTGGCAATGTTAAAGTTAATGTTGTTGCCATTAATGTGTTGTCAGGGAAGGGATGGATATTAGAATGCTGATGATGCTATTTGATGTCTTTCAAGAACTATTTATCATACTTCTGAAGGATTTACAAATGCGCTGTGATGCTAACCACAGTCGTCAAACAGAAGCTGGTTCTCACAAAGATCTATTGTGGTTTTCACTGATCTTGTTAAAGTTAATACAGATCATACAAATCTGTGCATTCAACTAGTATCATCAAAGATTGTGCCCTGATTGCATGATTGAACATAATGCAAAGTGAAGTACAGTAACGCTAAGTCTAAGCAAGGGCGTGTAATCACAATATGCTAAGTGTTAACGCTGGGACTATGATTTGGGTGCAGTGGCTGGTTGGGTGTGTGTTGTTATGGTTCTCACCAATCACTTTCGTCTGCACACATCTTCATTAATGGCGTGATGTATTGTGATTAAAGTTTGTTGCCAAATAAGTCGTGAAAGGTGATGTTTTGGGGTGTCGTTTTTTTTTTTGGTTGGGGTTTTTCTTCCGGTTTTTTTTCATTTTCACATTGATCATTATTTTTTTAAAAGGTTATTGTAATTGTAAACATATTTTCTAACGAATAATTCAGTGTCCTATGTGAATGAATTCATTTTGTCATCAATAACATAACCTATAAATCTAGTGTGTGATCAGTAAATAGTCTAAGAGGAGATTGTTTTTGTTTGGGATTTTGTTGTTGTTGTGAGTTGAGAGTGTGGTCGTTGTATTTGCTTTGTTGTGAAATGGTTTCATCTTACTAATTAATCAATTAATTTAACCATTGCAAAAACTTATCTCCATTCCAGTTATTTTTTGTTTGTTTGTGAAACTATTTGAGGGAATATAGGCCTGTTATTTTGCACTCTATTGTGATTTTTTAAGAATTTTATTACATTATTTGTTATAGTTATTATTTTCTGTGTGTGTGTGTGTGTTTGCGATTCAAGATTGCTTGTGTTGATTGCAGGTGACCAAGGGCACAGAGGCAATATATATCAAAGAATCTTGCTTTTTTTAATGGATTAGATTGTGATTTTGATTAACATTTGTTCTCATACGGAGACTGACAGAATTTTCTTTGTATGGCTGATTAATGTCTCTCAGAAGATGTTTGGATTGGTTTGGTTTACTTAACTCATGCTGTAGCTATCCTGAAAAGTAATTTGAATAACAACAACTGTCATTGTTTATCGTTGCATAGGCTACAGACTGAAGAGCTCATTTTCTTTCATTTGCTTCAGACTGTTACTGTTATCGTGTCTTCTTTGTAGGGACCAAACTTAAGATAAAGATATGTTTTTTGCATTTTTGGTTTAATTTCAAACTTTCGTGGCAGATCTTCGAAATTGGTTTTTACGTTGTTCTTTGTCATTTTGTTATTATTATTACTATTATTATTATTATTATTATTATAATGTTTCTCATAGCAGTAGTTAATGAAATACGACACTGGCTTGATATTGTGCGCAGATACAAATACAAATGCCGGCAATATTTAAAATTGACGTATACATGGCTAGCTGTGGTGTTTATCTTTTTGGTGATAATACTTGTGCGACTCTTTCATCCACATTTAAATGATATTCAAATGCTATGTGTAGGATCAGCATAGTTTGATTTTTTTTGTACTAGTCGGTGTTGATTAAAGAAAAGGGAAAGAAAATATAATTTTTGGGAACTGGATGACAATGACATGATTTATTAGGTTGGTACTATGTCCTTAGTTGTGGATTTTTTTGCAATAATGAAACTAAAAGTAATTGTTCTTGGGGACCGTTTCCGTTCTTTAATCAGTCGAGATGGATTTGATATTGATACAATATCACAATATTATATCTGCTATCTTTTACGTTTAGGCTCTATTTTGACTGTTATTTAACTGAATTAATAAAAAGCTATGTCATTATATATTTGCGTGGTTCATTGTCTATTGCATTCCCTTCTTATGACAAAAAAAAAACATGCAAAAAATAATATAACAAACATGTAATAATAGCAACTGGGTGTATAATGCATTTTGGCTGAACACTGGTAAGGGTCAAGATGGCATCCGGCGAGTGAAATTTGTTAATTGTAAATCCTTACTTTTGTTTGTTTATGATGTCGTCTTGTACACTGTATGCATACTTCATTTTCATATATATATTATATATGTGAGCAATAACATGTAACCACCTTGTATTTGATCATGTACACAATTTGTCATGATGATATATATATGAATAATATTATAACTTCCGTGTGGGTGCCACTTCAGGATGTGCGGTCCTTTAAGAAATCATGTTGCACGATTCGTCTGGGCTGAGAATGGCTAATTTCAATCACACTTTTTGTCATAGAAGCTCATAGCCGATTTATTAAGCAAGAGATTACAGAGCAAAAGAGGGAACTGGAGTATGATGGTAGTTTGGCAGGCCAAGGTTGGGAAGTCTGGTTTGCGCAAAATAATTTTCACGATTGGTGAGAGTAGGAAGATCGTGTATTGAGGTATTTCAGTATGTTGAGGATTTTCGTTTCCCCATGAGTGGCACCCATCAAATACGGTCAATGTGATAAGAAAAGTCTTCATGTAACCATAATTTCTCTACATGTTATACATGTAATTTTTTTCTCTGTTTGAACAAAGCATAGTTGAGATAAGAAATGCTTTCAGTATATTTGTCTTGCAAGAATATTGTCGTCCAATTTGATTGTGAAAAGTGTAGAATTAAAATAAGAAGTAAACAAATTTCTATTGTACAAAACATCATTGCTAGATACATTACATTTTTTGAGAAAGGCATTGCTTTTTCTTTCTTTATTTTATTAATTTTTTAAATTACTTTTCTTTCTTTTGTATTATACTTTTTAAAAACCTTGTTGTCACCTACAGTAGCACATCTCATAAGATTTTCTTTTCTGTTCGCCGCCATCAAAACACACAACTTTTCTTATTCGAGGAAGTGAACATGAGTGTAGAAAATAAAGTCTGTTTTGATTTCCCCATAAGTGCAGTAGTGTTATGTTTTTGTAGTTGTTTTTCCTTTGTCATCCCTTTAGGGTAAAAGTCCCTTCACCATAAATGTTTTATTATAGTGTAGCATGTGTTCCTTGAAATTTTAAGTGACAAGCCAATTCACAAATTAACCTTGAATTCTCCAAATGGTAGAGATGAAAAACCAAATAGATCACCTGATCATTACGATGGCACTTGGAGAAACCAGTGGCACAGTGGTTAGGTCACTCGCCTTTGGTTCGAGACGTCACAGGTTCGAATCTTGGTGGAAGCATTTGTTTTTTTCTCAAGACCGTTACCCCACTTTGTGGCGCTGCACTGCGGCTGACGACTGGGTTATTCCGGTCTAACCTCAGAAATGATCCTAAAGACAAATTTCCCCCCAGGATGAAGAAAGGTAAATGATGTTATCAGAATCATTTAATTTTCCTCTTACTACATTAGAGCAATATTATCTCTCACTGTACTCCACTCCACCAATGTGTGGATGCCTCATTGAAGCAGCAGAGCATGACAGAGTGAGATGAACCCATGGAATTGGTACAAGTACAAGGAATGACAATGGCGAGACACTCCTGGATTTCTGTGCAATGAACAGCTTGGTGATTGGAGTTAGAGGGACCCTGTTCTCATGCATCGTAATATTGACAAATTAACCTCTAGTTCTCCAAATGGTAGAGATAGAAACCAAATAGATCACCTGATGATTATGATGGCATATGAAGACAGATCCCTTCTAGATGTAAGTGGAAAGAGAAGCCGATGTAGGGAGTGACCACTCTTTGAGTTATTGCACTGATTTGATTGAAACCAAAGAGGGCATGATGGAGACATCCACACAAAGGCATTCAATGTTCAGAAGCCGAGTGTCGTCACTGTCAGCAGTGTTTGTACTACCTACACCATCCAAGTGAAAAATCCACTGAAATAATTTTGTCTTTAACACGGGTGTAAATATTTCAGATTTTGTCTGATTTCAGACTTTTTTGCTTTGTCTGATTTTAGACTTGGTTTTTTCAATATATATGTGGCAAGCCATGATTTCAGACTCACTAGTCTATCTTTGGTCTTGCTGATGTTTTCAGATTATTTTTTCGATTGCCATCAACACCCCTGTATTAACATTTTAGAAGACACCCAGGCTAAGTCTAGAGATAACAACAACAAAATGTAGAGCAAAAAGGCTTTAAAAATATACTGTTAATAGTTAATAGAAAGATGTTTCAGGTTCCTATTTTGTCAGTTAAACAGCACATCTGACAATGGCACAAAGAAAATAATTCTTTTTTGCCCAATTGTCAGCTGTGCTGTTTTATTGATAAAGGAAAAACCCGAAATGTCTATGTGTTGTTGACCATATTATATCCTTGAAGCCTTTTTATTCTACAAACAATCACTTGGAACTCATAATAAATTGATCCTTTGTTAAGTTCTTCAGTGAGATCAAATTGTCATTGGTCAGCGGCACAATGCAGAACTTCAATGAAACGAAAATTTCAAAGTTCTCAGATGTTGCCGAAAATGGGTTTGACACGATTACCACATGATATCCACTCCCTATTAAATTCTTCATTGCTTGAGAGTCGAGTAAAAAAAGAAAAACATGAGTTTATAGCCCTGTATCCCTGTGACTCACATACTTTACATCATTTATTCCACAGCAGGCCATGTCATTCGATATCCTTCTCATCTCCCATGGGGAACATACAGTAGAGCAGCCTGCGCTAGGCTTGTCATACTGACAATATCTCTGTTTGCTTACGACTGGGCAAGTGACTCTAGTGTGGTTCTATCACTTAAAGACATTTTTATAAGTTTGTCAATCATTGAATCATCAATAGATAAAAAAAACCCCCGAAAAATAAAAATAATACCTGACACTGACACACCGCATTCATTTTTTTCTTTTATGTGCTATAGATCCACGATAGAACAACAATATTGTGTTACGCAAAGTCTTAAAAACATTTTTATAAGTTTATTTGGAAGCATCTTTCAAAATAAATACATAATGTAATAATCAATAATACTGAAAACAGTTGAAATTTCCATACATGCACATCACACAGCACACACACACCCATACACATGTGTTGTAATTGTAAACTAGATACAACTTGGAACAATTTTCTAAGTGTGGACAATTTAAAAGATGAATGGGTGGCAAATAGGCAGGCTATTATATAACCACCTCTAAAATTCATTAAATATTTTAACATTTACTACAGAACAAAATGAAACAAATTGTTGTCTTTAGTACCTGCTTTTGTTTCAATAAAAACAATAAATACAGCAGGACATTAAAGTTCTGCTTGTAAAAATATGACAAGTAAGATTTGGGAGGTAGTTTATCTAAGGATATAGTCATGATTTTCAGATACAAAACACACGATTTTAGCTTTTTCTCTCTCACAATTGAATCTTGTGACTTATGCACTCCCCACCTTGTCAGCATTTTAAAAAAGGTAATTATGCAACAATTAGAAATTGACGTAAAACATTCAAATATGTCTACCAGCTAGATACTTCTAACTACATTGCGACTGCATTGATACGTTTGACTGTATTTTTGGGAACTTTGTCAAAGAAGTGAAGACCTGCTGCTCTTTCTACAGTTTCCAATGGAACCAGATAATGCTTTAATTTGATGTCAGACAAGGGTTGGTTGGGTAGAACGAAGGACTGAATCTCTTTTTCTCCTTTATCATTTTCTATCAACAAGACCTGTGGATGTCAAAATTTAAAAAAAACCAACATCATCAAAAGTTTTATCTAAATAATAAAGATCGATCTAATAATAATAATAATAATAATAATAATAATAACAATTAAAAATAATAATAGAAATAACAACAATAATAATAATAATGATAATAAAAATAATAGTAATAATAATACTACTATATTTTTAAAATTCTTTCTACAGATGTGTAAGATGAATGAGAAAGATTAAAACCATGTCCAGCAAAATAGTTATATTATTCTTTCTGCACACTTCCTTCTGACTTCAAGACAACAAACTTTACCTTGAAAAAATGTGTTGGAACGGAAACATGATTTGCTCCGATGACCTCATACTTGACGTACATCTTCCCGTTTGCCTCCACCCTGTCAATGATAAAACGGCCAGCATGAAAACATTTAGAAAGTCAAATATGTGGAGTCACATGAAGTAGGAATTGCGATTGAATCCCTCGTCAACCTAGAGAATAGGAAAAACAATTTTAAAAAAGCACCGGCTCTACAGGCCTCAAGGACTTTAAAAAATTGAAATAATTTCCTATGGTGCATAGTATTCACAATCATCTCCATGCTCTACGCACTTTGCACTGCATCATTCATCCCCTGGCAAGTTACTGTGACAAAATCATTTAATCCCCTCACAACAATACAAGATTACCTCGTCATAACGGAGACAGGCATTAAATCATTAATAACATATTATTAAAAGAAAGCAATGATGATAAGGACAATGACACCATTACTCATACTCATACTGACTGGTACAAGTACAAAGGTACCATAAGTGCTCTGTATAGTTGTAAAGAGTAACGTTTACATACTTTGGAAGGTACAGTGGCCCTGTGCAAACATACACATTCTTGTTTCTCCTTACTACAGCACGGGTGTATTTCTCCAAGTTGTTCCAGGCATTGCGATTGAATCCCTCCCCAACCTAGAGAATAGAAAAAATGAACAAAGAAAAATATCATTACATAATTGTTTTAAATGAAAGTATATTATCAATAACTGCAATGTGCCTTGGATAAATAATACATAGCATTTATACTGCGCATAATCATGACCATGATGCTTAAGCCTTACACCGAAAGGTACAAAAGGTAAATTGATCAAGAAAGAAAGATAATCATTACCAAGTTATGCTCTATGCGCTTCACAATCAATTCTGTATAAGACAATCACAAATAAGTTAGAACATGTATACTCATAGTTTCTTTGTCAAAGATATACTCTATTGCTTAATACTAATAATAGGTAGAACCAGTAGCTCAGTCGGTAGAGCATCTGACTGCCACGCAGGTGACCAGAGTTCGATTTATAGTCCAGGCAGAAATTTTTACAGTGCTCCCTGTCCATCCAGCAGTAAATGGTGGGCTATGTCTATTCAGACCTAGTAAAAGTAAAGTGCTTGTGGAAAGCAACAGCAAACTACCACACTATGCCAAATATTATTCAAGTCTCTACACTTAGATATCCTACATTCAGTATTGAGTATAGGGGCTTTATTGTTTACTTTTTATTGCTTTACTTATAGTGGGGTTCAAGCATAAAATGATTTAATATGGGGTGAATGAGTTGGATAAGTAAGTCTGCTCAAGGTTTGTGAGATAAACTGTAGGACAGCAGACTCTCATGGCGAAGGTCACGAGATGGAATCCTATCCCAGTCATTTTGTTGTTTTTCTTGGCCAAGAAACTTTGCTCCGATTGCCTTACTTAAACCAGGTGTAAAATGGGTATCAGCTTGCAGCTGGGTAAGTCATCTGCGATAGACCAGCGCCCTATCCAGAAGGGTGACATATTGTCACTCTGTCCGCTTCACACCATGGAAACTAGGATAAGCACCGGCTCTATGGCCTCAAGGCTCGAAAGGACTTTCAAATTTTCCACCTACCTGTGGTGCAATATTTGAGAGAACAAATGTTTCTGACACAGCCGAATGCGAATGTCTGTGATTGGCTGCAGCTGCTAAATGACCCCTGTCATATCCGCTACCCTGAAAGTCTTTGTTTGTAGCTCTGTGAAAAACATGGAAGGACTGATCCTCAACAAATTTCATCTTTGACCTGTGAAAAGAGTTTAAAAAATTGATAATTTGATATATGTAAGGAAAAAGGTGTGCGCGATTTCCTTCCTTTTTCAAAACAGGTTCAAATGAAAACATAAATAACAAGAAATACAGTTTAAAATAAAATCTTCAAAGACTCTTTCGCAGCGCATCATGGAAAGTTCAAATTTGTTGTCGTGGCCGAGAGGTTTTAGAGACATTGCACTAACCATGCAGTGAACGTTAAGGATTTGATTTTAGGAGTGAGAGAAATTGAATGTTTGTATTGCCTACATCGTGGCGCTGCACTGCTGCTGATGCTTAGCTTATTTCAGTCTTTGTTTGAAATGCTACCCTGAAGACAAAATGCTCTTCATTTATATTATATTCTATATTTGTGCTCGAGATCAAGAAAAGTATTTTAAGTTGTTTTCAAAGAAATAAACTGTTTAAAATAAATAAATAAATTTAAAAAAATAAAAAATAATTCCCTTTATTCATCCTAGGGGGAAATTTGTCTTCCAATAGGATCTATTCCAAGGGTAGACTGGAATAACCCAGGCATCAGCCGCAGGACAGCGCAGCAAAGTGGGATCAAGGTCTTGAGATAAAATCCAATGCTTCCACCAGGATTCTAACCTGTGACCTCTCAAAACCAAAGGTGAATGGCTTAACCAGTGAGCCACCAGCTCACCAAATTTATACGGAAACTTGTACATGTGTGCACATTAATTGGGGTACAATTGTTCCCTCAATTTTTCAGAAAACAAATTATGTTTTGATTTGTTAGCATTATAAGAATGTTACATCATATATTTAATAAATAGTAATAAAAAATAAAATGTCAACATGTAAATTTATCGCACTTCTACCTCCAACTGCAATGGTCAAGCAATGCATTTCTTTCTTCTGGTAGATTAGTCATAACATGGCTCAACAGCTTTGCATCTCGGCTGAATTGCAGTCTCAACATACAACCACAGAAACTAGCCATGTGTATTATTTACTGCATAATTTCAATTTGAAGCATTTTATATTCAAATAATAAGTCATTTTTACAAGTTCCCGCTGCATTCATCGTTATATATACAGTGGAGTCCACTTAAGATAAACTCGCTTCTAAGATAAAATCTCGCTTAAGATAAACCATTCGTCCGGTTCCGTTTTTTTCTTATTTACGTCAACTAAACAAAGTCTGGTTTATATAAACACGGATCGCACTCAGTCCGTTTAAAATAAACTTTTTTTTCTGTCACCATGACCTCTCCCTTCCCACTTTTGCGGAACACCGATGTTGGTTTGCTCAAAAACAAACAACCCCCCCCCCCAAAAAAAACCCCTTCGTCTGCGAAAATAACAGGCCTAAAGTAAGGAAGAATGGTCACGCATAACATATTTATGAACAGGAAAGGTTAACCACCGCAGATTTTGGAACCACTGGTTATTTCCCTAAGAAATGGTTAAGATAAACCTTGCATACGATAAACTCATTGTCTGGTCCCACTGAGTTTATCTTAAAGCGGACTCCACTGTATATGTAATCCAGAAATGTATGACGAGTTTTAATAGTATTATTATTATTGAGGTTTTTAAATGCAGATTTATTGAGTTAACTATCTAGACGTCTTGACTAATCATAAGTCATATATGTGAGTCTATGACATGACAATATCAGGATGAAAAAAAATTCAGATGAATGAGAATTTCCCCTTTTTAAAATTTGAAGACAAAAAATACAGAAAAGACAACACAACAACAAAAATATAGCCAACAAAACAAAACCCAAAACAATATAGAAAAGCCAAGAGAGTCCCTGAAACAAGGATTGTGGAGGAGAAAGGTTTATACAGACTATTTAGAATGGGATTGAGATCTTTATCTTAAGACTAAGAAGAAGTAGGAAGAAGGGTCAACAAGTAAAAAAAAAGTAATAATTAATATGATTTCCATTTATAAATATTTTACCTGTCAATAGTGTTTTTATTTTCCACTTTCTCTGGAGTTAAGTGTTCAAGGACCCAGTTTGCAGTGCGATTTCGTTTATCATAAGAAAGAATAAAATCTTCATATGATCGCACATTTTCAAAACTAGGGAATCCATATTTCACCGTTTCTCCGACCTTGTTGTTAGTGGGTTTAACGTTTGTACTTGTACTGTTTGAGTTTGGCACTAACGGTAAGTCCGATTTATCGGGCAAGGTGACACTTTTAGCAGAGGCGGCGGGGAATACATATAAATTGTCTGAGTTAAAATAATTCTTATCGTTTGACTTAATGTCAGCATTGTACGATCTCCGGCCAATAATTATACCGATGCCAACCGAGCAAGTTGAAATCAAAGCAGCTGTTTTTGAAGAAAACATGTTTTAGTTTCTCTTTCAGTTTTTGTTTTTAACGGATGCGGCACATGAAATGAAGACGAAGGTGAAAAACACGGGAAAATCCGATTTTTTTTCGAAAAAGAAAGTAGCGAAACGCCGAAAGCCGAAACTATGATATATCGATGCAGTGCAATTAACTTTTCGCATAACTCGATTGTGAGTTATCTTTATCTCTTATCTTCTTTTTGTAAGATCCCAGACTACTTCCACATCCTTCTATACTCATGATATAGAAGGATGTGCTACTTCCCACATCTTGGGTCAAACCCTAGAGGATGAAACAGTGCTACTGGTCATGGTCAGCCGTGATCGAAGGTCAAAGATCGATAGGATAGAACGATTTAACCAAGGCTGGAGAGAAATGAGGGGTAAAAATAACATAACGAATATGGACGCCACACAGATAAATAGAATAGTAATAATGGTGACCTGCTGAAGCCATGTAGACGTGGGTGAAAATTAGAGTATGTAAATTAGCATCAATAATTGTTGTTTATCGAGTCGCCTTTATACCGCAAAAGAAAGTGTAGGGGCCAGCTATGTGTCAAGCTCTGAAGAGTGTACATGACAAATTATGAAAGTAAATCCAAATGACGAGGACTAACACCACTCAGCACCTTAGACATGGCTAGAAAGACGCTGCATCAGAAATTAAAGACCAGCAGGTTATGAGCCCACTGCGTCAAAACATCTTTACCAGTAAGTTAATTGGACAACAATGAACCATGAAGTCCATAAATTTTACCGATAAACACTTTGCTGTTGCCCCTGTGGTTACTCTTCAGTTACAGGACAACAGTTTGACAGTTGCCACCTGGGAAAAGCATCAATAATAATTGACAGCACAAAACAGCGACGTTTCGACCAACAAGCTTTTGTCAAGCGACAATTAAAAAGCAGTAACAATCACAGGCAAAACATATATGGGGTGGGGCAGGGGTGGGTGCGAGGGAGTGAGGACCTTCATGTCTAATCTACAAGCCCTCGTTCAATTTTGACGCTCCGGGTTTATCTCAGGGAGGATGATTGTTTGTTATCTGTTCCCTGTAGAACCGTAATTAAACAGTGTAGACCAACTCTGAGTCTGGCCGAGGACAGTGTACAAAGCAGAGGACATTGATGTGCAGACCCAGATACAAATGTATCCAGGTTAAGTGCAAGTCTGTGCCCCACTAGTACACAAGGCCTGATACAGAATTGGAAAATCTATGGATCAAGATTTCTAAGGCAAGCAGGGGATCAGCCCACTGTGCCAATAAACCTTGTTTGGTACAAGAAGCAATACACTGTTCATTATTACTCATATCAGAACCAGACAACATGGTATTGCAGTCTCAGGTGTTCCCCAACAGCTATAGAAACTGTGGAAATAGTTTGATTGTAATGTTGGCGCTAAGTGTGCATAGTAGGTAGTCTTGACTTACGGATATTATTTGGGGTGTCGGTGGCCGAGTGGTTAGGCTACTCGACTCGAGATCGAGAGGTCCCGAGTTCGAAGCATGGCTGAAATCTACCGATGTTGAGTTCTTGGGAAATACTCTTTACATCTTTTTTTTACCTCACTCGACTCAGGTTGTGAATGAGTACCCAGATACAGGCAGAGAAATATATTATTGTCAGTATGTTAGTATGACGAGCCTAACCGACTGATCTACTGTATGTTCCACTAGGGAGTTGAGAAGAGTATTGAATGGCATGGTCTGTACTAAAACTAAATACTCATCTTTAATCAGTATTTACCATAGCAAATAAGATCTAGTGGCCTGAGCACAATTTTAACGCAGATGGTGCTTCGGTGCTTTGATTTACCACGGGGTGGAAGGTGGTCGGAGATCAACTTTGGCGCCCTTGGTGCCTCGGTAGACGCCCATTCTGCCAATGACAAAATAAAAAAATAATGATAATAATGTAAAAACATAGATAGATAAATGAATAAATAAATAAATAAACAAATAAATAGAGGGAGTGAGGACCACATGTCTAATCTACAAGTCCTCATTCAATTTTGACGCTCCAGGTTTATCTCAAGGAGGATGATAGTTTGATTGTAATGTTGGCGCTAAGTGTGAATAGGTAGTCTTGTCTTACGGATATTGTTCGTGGTGTCGGTGGCCGAGTGGTTAGGTTACTCGACTCGAGATCGAGAGGTCCCGAGTTCGAAGCATGGCTGAAATCTACCGATGTTGAGTTCTTGGGAAATACTCTTTACATCTTTTTTTTACCTCACTCGACTCAGGTTGTGAATGAGTACCCAGATACAGGCAGAGAAATATATTATTGTCAGTATGTTAGTATGACGAGCCTAACCGACTGATCTACTGTATGTTCCACTAGGGAGTTGAGAAGAGTATTGAATGGCATGGTCTGTACTAAAACTAAATACTCATCTTTAATCAGTATTTACCATAAAAAATAAGATCTAGTGGCCTGAGCACAATCTTAACGCAGACGGTGCCTCGGTGCTTTGATTTACCACAGGGTGGATCCCTGACAGACGCCCATTCTGCCAATGACAAAATCAATATATAATAATAATAATAATGTAAAAAAATAGATAGATAAATGAATAAATAAATAAATAAATGAATAAATAAGTAAATGAATAAATAAATAAATAAATAAATAGATAAAGAAAGAAAGAAAGAAATCAATAAATAAATAGATAAATAAATAAGTAAATAAATAAATAAATAAATAAATAA
>JARDUL010270872.1:0-14813 GCA_030265205.1 Dirona pellucida | reverse complement strand
ACCTGGTCAGTGCCGGGTCAGCAGGGCCGTGCTCTCGTTATCGCTCAACTAAGAGGCTTTCGTTTTGCACGCCGTGAGATATACAAATTCTAAACGTCAATATGACAGAATCTAGACATTGGTGTTTGGGACAAGGCAATATATATCAGTTTGAAAAGTTATTAGGAATGACACCAGGAGTCTCAATTCATTAGCCTGGACTTTTCGTTAGTCATTCCCACTTAAACACCTTGACAGCCCAGGTATGTGCCTTTGAGGAGAAAAAAAAAATGTGGTTAAAAAAAGCCTGCCACTCTTCCTAACACACAAGAATCAGGATATTTCTTTGAAATAATCATGATCAGAAATAAAAAAGCATGATAATACAACAATAACTGCAAAGGTCGTGCCTATTACTTTAACAGGTAACTGTCACATCACTGACCAATAGTGTTGGTTAAAAAATATACGTGTATATCCTAAGACAAACAAAAAAATTTCCACAATCTCTCTATATCTCAATATCCTTTAAAAAAAACAAAAAACAAGCCCAATCGACTTCAATATCTAATGAGATAAAAAAAAGTAAACAAACCTGATTTCACATATAACAGAGTCAGTAATATTATTCCCTGAATTTTTGTGCTAGTGGTTCACGAACGGCAACTTTGAGCAATTCCACATGAATAAAATGAGTGATTGTATAAAAAACTCAAATTTAGAAAAGTCACACACAAAGCATTTGTTACCACCATTAGTATCAGTATCAAAGATATGAAAGAGACTGACAGCAAAAACTGTACAATTTCAAGATATGAAGATTAAAAAGTCATTCAAATATTCAAATAGTTTTGAACAGCAGTATTGTCAGGACAAGTTTGTGAGTAATAAAATTACAGAAAAAAACTCTACAGATCAGATAAACATTCAAATTAACTTATATAGAAAAAGAAAAGAAATCAAATCAATATGAAGCTAAAAGTAACAATCCTTTACTCAGTCTTTCCAGAAAGAAAAAAAAAAAAAAAAAGAAAGAGAAAAGAAAAAAAAAGAAAACAATATAAATAATTATAGATTTTAAAGTTTGATCTCGAGTGCTTGCATCAATGAGATCAGATAAACACCAAGGGAAGTGGAGGATGTAACGTTTTATTTATATATTTATTTTTGAACCAAGCTCCTTTGCAACAGGACGCCCTCATAATAACCTTCAGACTCAACACAGGTTAATAGCGGAAATCAAACTAGTTTTTAAAAAACCAACAAAGGTCTTTTATCTTGTGGAAATATGATGACAAAATGCCACTGACATAGGGATTTACTGATCTAATGGCGATCAAAGTTGAATGAACAATTTCATTAATTTTTTGGTACTTTCCCCAAGAGCAAGGTCAACTTACGGGGGGGGGGGGGGGGGGGGGGATAATCTAAATAGCATGTTACCTGTCCCAACTGAGATCTCAACTCCACACTTTGTGCGATACAGATTATGAAATGACAACAAGTCAATCCCTTCAATGCTTGAAGTAAATTGGAGTTTATGAAAATTCAAAGTAAAGTGATTTCCCGATTCTAATTATGATCTGCATTCATACCCTTTCACAATACAACAAATATTAATCAATTGATTAAAATAACACAATACAACAAATATCAATCAATTGATTAAAATAACACAATACAACAAATATGAATCAATTGATTAAAATAACACAGTACAACAAATATTAATCAATTGATTAAAATAACACAGTACAACAAATATTAATCAATTGATTAAAATAACACAGTACAACAAATATTAATCAATGGATTAATAAACTCAAAAAGTAAAAGCTTTAAAATAACGCATCCAAATCTTGAAACATAATATAGTAGTAAGGCGATGAGATACTAATGCTGAAAATAACAATAATTGATATTAGTTATTGAGTGAGACATGAGAAATTAGGATAAACACATTTCTTCCACCACGAATAATGCGATGTTCTCTGTACACCATAAACTCATTCCTTGCAAGATGGGGGCGGGCGGGGGGGGGAACCCATGTCCTACCTAAGGCCTACGAGACCAACCAAGTTCACCAAATTTCAAGAGAATACCATTGTAAATTGTTGAGCACTTAGCTAAGGTGATTACCCTTTTCTGTTTAAAGTCATCAACCTGACAGGTTTTCTCAAGTTTGATTTTTTTTCTTACTTCGTTAACGGTGTTGTAAAATCTAATTTTATAGAATATCCTTTTCGTTAATGAGTTGATTCTCAGATAAAGGGTACTTTGATGGATACCAATACCACTGTAGGTAATATTTTTAATTCTTGCAAAAACACACCATAAAATAACCACATGCATATATATAGAGATCAACATCATCATTAACAGAACTTACACATTATATAACTGTTCATCAGCAATTCACTTTTCTTAAAAATACAAAGAAAAATTACAAGACCATGAATCTCCTAAATATCTGACAGACTCGAATGCATAACTACTGTAGAAGCATCTTCAGCTTCCTCCAAACCCTTCTTAGGAAAATTTAAGCAAGACAGGGCACATCATCATTCTCCAGTCCAAAGCAAAGTGCAGAATTTTAAAGCACCTCGACAACATATCATTAGTTCCAAATCCTAATCTTGAACTGCTGCCTCACAATCTGTCAGTCAGATGGGCTAGATTTTGCATTCGATGGGAAGTACAAGCAAGAGGTGGTATAATTAATGATATATATTATGATGAAATATGAAATTAGGTTGCCTAAAAGTATGGCAATGATATATTATGAATAATCCATTGTACCATTGTAATCTAGCGTAAACAAATCTTCTTTCAATGCTTTATCATTGTTAAAAATAAGTTATCTTTCTCCTGCTGAACTTATTAAGTGACTGAATAATTCAACATGTTATTTCCAAGCAAACAAGCTTTTGTGTTCCTATGGTTGGACAAGCTGATTTACTACAGTTGCCTCACTGTAACCCTGACAGTGAAGTATCTGCAATGGACAAAGATTCTAACTATCCCAAGGGTGACAATTTGCTGCCTGTCTACTGTTTATGAAAACAACGCTTCAGCACAGGCTGTGCTGTATGAAACAAAAGGGTCAGTATTATTTACTTATGAAGGAAAATATCGAAACAAAACAGAGTAAGAAAGGAAGTTTCAAAGGGAACATTTCTCGCAAAAGATGAAGGAGAAAGCAAACTTACAAAACCAAACAAATTGCTTATTTTTTCATCAACGGTGTGAACCACAGTTAAATCACATTCCTTTCCATAAAAACAACTACAGTAAAACCTCTGTTACTGTTATGCCACTATCTTTGATTTGGAACTGAAGTAAATTTGGCATTATAGAGAATTAAACGTATTAAAAAAAAGAACACTCAATACAAAGTAAGCAAATCAAATAATGTCTGATCTGTAAAACAACTAAAAGCAGGTGGTTAGTCATAATGTCGCTTTATAAATTGGGAGACGGTTTAAAGAGGTTTGATTGTTACAACCAATAAAAACAAAAGTGAACGATAAAATTAGAATCACATTTTAAAAAGTTAAAAAGGAAAGCAGAAAACTCCACGCAAAACTTAAAAGCAAATCAAAACCAAACAAAAATACGACGCTGCTGCAGACGACTACCGTCCAGAAAATACAAGTATGTTGTAAACAAAATTATAATGTCCACATCATGCATCAGATCCCAACACTTTGGGCAAAGAAACAGTTGGCCATCAAACTAGACCGGAATTTCAATTCATCCATATTCGAAAAAAGTCAACAATTTTTCAAGATATGTAAATTTTACATAATAATAATATCGGACAATATCAAATATGGAAAAGAAAATAAAAACTTGAGAGAGAAAAAATGTGGTAAGATCTAAATGCTATTTCAAAATTGAAGCAATGTACAATAGTGTAATATATTAGGGGGGAAATAATTTTATTCAAACAATGTCAGCAATATCATTCGATCATCAAAGGTCGTCCAGTAAGGCACTTTGGCGCTTGGCATTTCCGTTGCTGTCTGCCGAGGTAGTAGGAGGGGTGAAAGTAGATGGCTGTGCTGCGTCCTCTCTATCGTTGTCATTTTCTTCGCTGTTTTTACCATTGTCACAACCATCCTGAAACAGACAGTCGCAAACGTTATAAAAGAACAGAATCTACACATATTCGGCAGTAAAGTTCATCTAGTTCTTTAGTTCTCATCAAAAATCATCTCATCTGTTAAGGAATTTTGAAAACACTTTCATTTATTCTACTTTGACCCGAAAAAGACACAAATTCTAATCAATGAGAACATGATGTTGGTCATAATGTTTTCTTAAACACAGATGTGATCTTTTATCAGTATAAAAAAAACAAAAAAGAGAAAGCATAATCATTAAGATGACAGTGCAAACACTTTAAATGTGGTCTTTTCAAATTCAGTATGTTTCCATTTTCAACATCCTTAACTCTAAAGGTGAGTATCAGTGAACATAATGCAATTCAAAATTCATCAGTTCAAATCATACCCACACAGCTGCATTTCAAATAAATTTCTTTCTTAATGGGGTAAAATAAAGTGCTTCAGATAACCATTTTAAATTCAAAATTTGCTTGAAAAACAAATTGTTATTCAAGATGACAACTAAAATCTCACATTTCCATATAATAATTTGCTTAAAATCTACAAGTTTTTCTATATATTAACTAATAAAAATTTCAAAAAATTTCAAACAAACAGTGATGAAACGTAAAGACTGATAAGGATGTAAAATTGGGGACATAAAAAAGGTTGTGATGGAGGAGCTAGAGCCACAACAGTTAGAGGAATAAAAAAAAAAAAACAAGAAGAAGAAAAAAATCTTTAAAACAGTGTAAGATACAAAAAGGGATAAAACAATTCAATGTATACAAATTTGAAAAACGCACACTTATACAAAGGATGCATCGAGGATGTAGAATCTTAATATTTTGCTATTGCCTACAGTGCAATTTTATCAGGTTGACTCAGGATACTGTAGAGCTCGGTTAAACATGTAGAAGAACTCAAAGCAGTTAAATGATAAACCTCGTAATTGGAATATCTTCCTGTCACAAAGAATAAATGCAGCAAGTCCAGATATTTTTCTTCATCTATTTTAAGAGCCTACTTTTATGCTTAGACTGTACGATATGGCCTTCCCCTTCCCTCCCTCCCTGCGTTATCAACTTCTCACTGCCTTTGGTGTAAAGTGCACTGAGTATGGCTTTCTTGGTGAAATGCGCTATATAAATATCATATCACTTTTTATCATTATTTCATCATTCTCTACTTTTAAAAGTTTTGTTTAACAATATATTTTAATTTGTATTTATGTATTGTTAAAATAAGCACAACCAAATTAAAATTATAATGAGCTCTAGGCGGACATAGTTATTCAAATTTGAACGGGGCAAAATGATCCACCCACTCTGATCCATGCTTGGGTAAATATTATCCCAAACCATGCACATGATCACTTCAAGTTTGGTATATTCAATTTAAGAGCAAAAAAAAACATGATAATGAGTGACTGCCATTGCTTGCTTATATAAAACATGCAGGAAAGGATGTATCAACATACTCTTTTTGTAATTTTGTTTTCAACTTCTTTGCGTTCTTCACAATTTTTCATGTATTCATCTGACCTACATCCATTGCCTGACAAACAATGGTCACTGTACTAAAGTACTACAGTCACACAACTTATTTAATTCATTTTGCCAATATTTAATCTTGTTATTCAGAAAGCAAAGAAAAAAATGTTCACAAACTCTGCCTATGTTCAAACGCCCTATTTGTTTTTCACTGTTAGTCCACACAGAGACTTTAGAGTTAACGAGACCTGAGGCTCCACCCAGCCGTCCGTTACATCAATGCTATGGGCAGCGTATGAGTGAGAGGCAGACTGTTTTCAAATATCGTTGGTCGTACCTGATGGCAGACCGACTTAATACATTCACCACTATAGTTTATTCCTTGCTATTGTCTACTACTATATTATTATTACCATTAATATTCACATGCCTCACATTATTATTATTATTGCTGTTATTAATATCATCATTAATATTTTTAATTATTATTATTATCATTCTTATTGTTATTATCATTGTTGTTTTTGTTGTTGTTGTTGATGCTGCTGCTGCTGTTGTTAATATTGGTAGTAGTAGTATTATCATTATTATTATTATCATTATTATCATAATCATCTCCATCACCATGTTTCAGAATAATTTTTCTTTTTTCAAGGGTTTCCTTCTTTTTTTTTTTAGATTTACTGAAAGTAATATTAAAGGTACATATCTCTTAATTCATAATAAAATTATTATCAAGAGTGGATGGCTTAAATTCAGCATCTACTACCTCCCATAACATTCAATTTCACTTCACATAAAAATTAAAACAAATTCCATTAACTTCATCCTTGCAAGTAAGACTAAATTTCAACATCTAGAAGTTGACACAATATAAAAGCTGTGAATTGTTGGGAGCAAAAACCAACATAATTGAGTGAATATATGTGTGTGTGTGTATGAGTATATATATAGAATTACGCAGCAGAAGATCTGAAAGTTTGAAAACAGTAAAGCATAAAATATTTTGGCTATTAATGCATTAAAAGAAAATAGGTCATTTATGCATGTTTCGCCAATTAGAATAAACCACTCTTTCTCTCTTAATTCATACAAGTTAATAGATAATGATATATGTCCGAATAACATGAGAATCTTATTCAAAAACAACCAGTGCAAAAGAATAAAGATGGTGTTGATAGATTAAAAGCAATTCTTGATTGTACAATATATATACATCTACTTGTGCAGTGGATGGATGATACATGGGTTGACGATTTGAAAAAAAATCAGAAACCCAAAGTAAAACACAGGGAGAATGTCAAGAGTATTGTCATGCAGTACTTGCTTTCTTCTCAAAGCTTGTCGTGCTGTGTTCTTTGCCTAAGCTGCTGACTAGAGTCGCATTATCATTATTATTAATATGTTTATGGTGGTGTTGATGGTGATGGCAATGATGTTGTTGGTGGTGGTGGTGTCGGTGGTGATGGTGGTGGCCATCTTTACTCTGCCGACTAGAATCCAGTACCTTGTCTTTCTCCTCTTTGGTTGATTTATCGCTGCCGTCCTTGGATTGGTAGGCTTTAAAAGGCAGAGGGTAAAGGTCATTTGATCGTGTTGGGGGGCTGCCATGTAGAATGTACTGCTGATATGAATGCATATTGTAACGACACTCTTCTTCGTCGTTGAGTGGGTTGTCGGGAAACATTCGCTTCATCCTCTTTCTTTCCTGGTAAAGAGAAATCGTTTTTAAAAACACAACCAGACAGATACAATCACGAGAGGTCTTTCATCAGACTGACATTTGGTATTTTCAACCCTTTTATCACCCTCCGGACCGTTAACAAACAATCAATTAATGTATACATATATATATATATATATATATATATATATATATATATATAGGGCCTATATATATATATATATATATATTATAAGTTTATTTATAGTTTATTATAATTTTACACTGGTTAGGTGCATCATTACTTACATTATGATAATGCTGTTGTCTGTCTATATCCAGGTACTCACTCACATATTGATACGAAAGAATTAAAGTAAACAAAAAAATGATAACATTAATTCTTAAAAGTAATCAGGAGGAAACACACAAAAAGAAGTTACCTCTATCACAGGTTCATTGTCAAAGTGTTGCAGCTGCTTCTGGAAGCCAAAATTGGGATTTGCCACACTGCGAGCACCTCGGATAGAGTTAAGTGAATCCCGCCAACCTAGCTCTGTCACAGACATTATGTATGCAGCAGTCACCGTCACACTCCTTGATACACCGGCCAGACTGGGGAGGTAACCGGATAAATTCATGTAGATTTCAAAACAAGAATTTTTTAAAACAAAAACAAAAAAGCCTTTGAAGTCTTGAAGTTGAAGCATACATCAGACTATCCTCTTAAACTTTTCTAAACTTATGAAAGTAGTGAGGAGGGGAAATGGAGGGATATTTCATTAAATTTTCTTCAACAAAACTCAATTAGCAGAGGTAATTTAACATTAGCCCAGCGGAGATGTAAAACAGTTAAAATATATGAATTCTCTTTATAAAGTGGAAAAAATTTATTAATATCCGAATAACACATTTAAATTTTGTGTTTTCTTGTTGTTTTGTTTGCTATTTAATCATAATTACTAGGAAAAAGATCCTGATCAATGCAAGGATGAAATTAATTCATTTAAAAATAAAAATTGTTTTGTTGTCCAAACCCGTTTCGGATGCAAATCAGTGTAGGGGCTATGACCATGCACAGACTCAGAGAGTACAAAGGAGGAGAGGACCCTGATCTTTTATATTTTACAAGTCAGACGATCATCAACAAAATTTTGAGGAAAAAAAACCACAAAAAAATTGTCTTTAGCCTTGGTGACTATCTTCAATTTCTTGAACTACAAGCAACAACAACAAAATTAAATGAATTCGGGTTCCATTTCTAATTCTCAAGCTCACCAATGAACCAGAACAGAACCTCCTTCCAATCTTGCCTTGTGGATAAATTTATTGACTTGGGAAAAGTAACGACTGAGATCTTGATCAGAGGCGTCTGCAGCCTGAATGCAGAGGTATTCTTTGTCCTGGGACGGGTGAAAGAAGAATCAAAGAAAAAGTTGTAATCATTAAATGAACATTTTTAAAATTTTAAAAGTAAGTTCTTAAGAGCCTTGCGGCTTATAGAGCCAGAGCATAACTCGGTTTTTGTTGCATGAAGCGGACAGAGTGGCAAATGTCGTCATCCTTCTAGGTAGAACACTGGTCTGTTGCAAATTCATTTCCCAGTTCTAAGCCCATTTCTACACCAGGGTCGAGTGAGGCAATTGGAGTATAAAGCTTCTTGTACAAAAAAACAATGAAGCGACTGAGGCAAGAATCGAGCCTTTGCAATGAGGACTTTCCCGCCTTAATCGTTCTACCTTCCTTAAATTCTAATTTTTATAATATTTGTATAAAATCATAGTCAATAAAAAATTAGAATCATTTCCCTTTGCTTAGCATTCCGGTACAGTTTTTCGCTGCCCAATTCTAGTAAAAGATAAATCAAGAAAACAAAAAACAAAACCAATGCTTTAATCTACATTCATAAAAGAAGTCTCCGGCCCTCAGCTGAAAAGACTTTTTAAAAAACCATAATAAAAACAAAGACAGAAAAGATGCTTATCAAATTGCATGACACAAACATATACTCACTTCCAATATCTTTTTAGCATTATCGTGAATAGACAAAATATGGGTGATCTTGTTTTCTTCTAGTTGTTTCACATCTTTAGCATCACGAAAATTTCCGACATAAAGTCCAGGTAGGATCTATGGAAACAACAGTGGCATCTTTAATTTAAAAATATAAACATCTTTGTGATTCTGGGAACAAGTTCAATTATATATTTTTTTTAAATATATGTAAAATATATATATATATATATATATATATATATTAACAAAAAGAAGCCAAATCAAAAAAAAATAATTTTTGCCATAAAGTCTATGCAGTAGACAGTAGAATTCAGAAATATATAAAAGTGAGGGATAAAAGTTTACGAAAAAAAACTCTTGTTCTTCGCAATGTGTCATTGTTGAATGTCAAGCCATTATAATAATATGACAACAATAAGTTACAGCCCCTCTGCTGCTGTATTTCAACACCAGATTCATCACAACATCCAACTAGAGTTGTGCATTGTCCGCAAATGGAGTAACCTTCGAATAACGAGCGAGAGCTTCTCATGTCCGCGAATAAACGAACGAATAAACGAATCAAACAAATCTTTTTACTAACTCGTTTACCACAGGGTTAAAAGAATCGTTTTGCTAACCCGTTTATCATGGATTACGTTTTAACCTTTTAGGATTCGAAAACCCGGTTGTCGCTATCGTTCGCTTTAGCAATGAGTGGGTTACAATAACATTACGATGCCTAAAGACAAAGACACTGACTATCCATCTTACTCTCCTTTCATCAACGTCATGTTATTATTATTGTTACTAATCACCCTCGGCCAACGACTCCGACCAAAACCACACGCGTGAACACACACACCGCAACCCCCCACGTTTAGATTATAAGCTTTCTTCGCTTAACTCTCACTTACAATTACAATACAATCCCAACCATCATCATAATGTGTGGATGGCATCGAGTGTTTTAACCCACTCGATCGCTTTGTGGGTTAAAAGATTCGTGTACCGTATGGGTTATAAGATTCGTTTATTCGAAAGGTCTGCATTTCAAACATCCGTTATTCGACCGCTTATGAACTGTCAGCGGGTTAACGAGCGCTCGATACAGTTCGGCAACCCTTCTTGTAAGAGTGATAGCTAGCACTAGCATGTCTCAGTAACCCTTACAGTGTCAGTTCCAAAATGTAGAGGCTACACTACAACAATTTGGATTAAAACCTCAACAAGAGTTCAAACCAGTTTTATGACCAACACCCCTGGCAAGAAAACAGCAGAGTATAGAAGCATAGTGACAATTCAAAACGAACTGGAATGAAGACGAGGAAGGGCCCCCTGTACTTAAAGGTAGCTTAAGATGTTGCATAGTAAACTGTAGGTAAGGAAGCTACAAGGCAGACTCCTTTTATAACTTACATGAAGACAACAAAGCTTGCTATATTATATGGAAATGGAACACCAGGACAGGGCCTGAAACAGGAAGAGCCCACCCCATCAGGTAACAAAGGAGTCGAAGAAGGGTATCTGAAGCTTTTATCTTAACTGAGAACATTCATCCATTTAACCTCATTTTAAATGGGTTTCTTCACATTTTTTCTATTTTCTTTTAAACAGTTTTAAGATAAATAAATAGAATTTCAAAAATTTCATATCAAGGACTTTTACCTTGTTCATTCCATTTCCCATTTTGAAGACTTTGTTTAGTACAGAGGTCCAACCACGACTCGTTCCTTGTTCTTCCAGCCTTTTTCCCACTTTAACAGTAGAAGGGCTAGGATGTGACGTTCCTTATCCCGTCATGAAAGTGGGGCTGACAAAAACCATAAAAAGAAATGTTAGACTACCTATCTAGATCAATGAGTATCAAATGATAAGGATAAAATCAAAATAAATAAATATGTTGAATACTCTTTTTGCCGAGATGGCAGCTCTCAGTTGTCCTATAACTGAATAGTAACCACTAGGGTAACAGGTAACAGTGAACAGCAAAGTGTTTACTGGTAAAAAAGTATGGACCTCATACTCATTGTACATTGCTGTTCAATTTACCGGTAAAGGTATTTGGACGCAGTGGGCACATCATCTGTTCGTCTATAATTTCTGATGTCTTTCTAGCCATGTGTTAGGTAATGAGTGGTGTGTAAGTGTAAGTCCTCATTGACATTTGAATTTACTTCCATTTGTCATGTGTGCACCCTTCACAGCTTGTCATATATGGCTGGCCCTTACACTGCTTATTGCGGTATAAAAAAGGGAACTTGATAAGAAAAAAGAAGATGAATACTCTTCTTAATATAACTATAAATTTTCTAAAAATATTAATTAATACACAGAGAATACAGATTCAGATCTTAAACTTAAAGTAAAGTCAAAGTGTGCCAATTAAAATTGTACATATATATTCTTGATTCAGTCAAGCCGTATTTCCTTACCCACTTGGACTTCAAGGCTAGCCCTTCTTCTTAGTCTTATTCTTCTTAGATAAGGTATTGTTTGCTTACTAACAAATATAAATATAACTATACCTAACTATACTATAATTATAATAACTCTCTGACAAATATTTTCTTCAGCCAAATTTATTAACTTACTTTTACTTTTAATGAATGGAACTAAAACTAAAAGTAAAAGGTAAAAACAAGTAGCAAGGCCTCAGTAGCTAATCTATCTTTATTTATGCTTCAGTCTACCGGCTATATTCTACTATCTATAGTAGATAGTAATAGTAGGTAATATAGCAATAGTCAAGTGTTGACTGTGCCGAGTCAGTTACTGAGTTACCAATAATAATAATAATGCCAATCCCAAAAAATGAAATCGTGCAGCACAACAGTAGAATTTACCTTTATATGCCTCTCTCACACTGGAAATTCGTAAGTTTAACAAAACATCATGTTTCATTGGTTTAGATTGTCCTTATAAGTATAAGTTCAACCTTTTCGCTGAAGAATCCAAAAATAGCCAACAAAAATAGTTTCTCAGTGAGAAATCAAGCAAAGAGAGGAACGGTAAACAATGAGCGAAAGAATAATAAGAATAGACTATCTATACCGAGTACCGAGATTATCGGCCTGTGGTATCGGAACAGTAAATGAAGTCAATGGGTATTTGTGGGGATATGTCTAGCATTATCCAATTTTTGTGGTCTTACAATTGATTATTATATAGATAGTCTACAGTCAATTCCATTTTCAAATATTTATTTGATTTCACCATTGAATAGATCAAATTAAAATTAACAAGGAAACGACTGGTATTGAACTCGTTGCTTGTTGTACTCATTACAGTAAAATGCATGTAGTTCATTAGATATTAAATATAAGGAAAATTGTAGTAGCTAAGTCGCACGTTTGTTTGTTGTCAAAGCACACGCAGTTATATATTATTCTAATGTTTCATGGAGTCCCCTTTAGATATAGCGCATAGCATTAGTCTATAATTTTTGTTTCCAGCTACCGACGACATGTAGGGCATAAGGCACTCGAATGCATAAATAGAGATCAACACGCACGTGTAATAGTAATGACTTGCTGAAGCTGTGTTGATGGGGTTGGGGTGGGGCGGGGCTCTATTTGTTGTTGTTTTGTTTTGTTTTATTTACCGGTCCTCTTGCTTTTTGTCATTACTATTATTTTCCACCCTAAATCAATTCGTATACTTATTTTTTTCAAATCTGATCAATAAAGGTCTTCATTCTTTCGCGCCCCCACTCCCACCCCACCCAACCCCATCTATATTTTACTTGTGATTGTTCCTTGTTAATTGTCGCTTGACAAAGGCCTTTGATCAAAATGTCGCTGTTTGTGTTGTCAATCATTGAAGCTTATTTACATACTCTATAATTTTCATTTATGAACCATGCCGAATTTAGATGGGGCGTGAGCGGCATGCAGAAAAGTGTAAGAGGCATTCATTGTTCAAATATCCAACCATTACCCTCAAAATCCCTCCCTTATTCTGTCATTGTATTATCTTTTACGACTACTAAATAATAAAGCATAAACTTGCAAGCAAAATGTTATGCTGGACAAAGTAAACAAGGTCTGTCCTCTCAAGTATCATTACCTACGAATAGATAATTCACTCTCGGCTATAATAGTCGTCCGCTGGCACATTATATAAGGAAGCAAGCACGATTGTGATCCTTTCATGGTGAGGCTTTATGATTATTTAGTGTAAAATATTATGTGTAATGAGATACTTTCATGAAATAAATTCAGTGTATGGTCATGTTTACATCAAGGTAGGTGAGGAACCCAGTAGCCGGGGTGGGATCAAGCACTGGCGTGCTGTAGATGTGGTCCCACAGGCCACAGGTCAACTTTGTCAACAATCCGTATATTAAAAAAAAAAATGCATTTTGGGTAGCTATACAAAGCAATGATTGTAGCTTTTAAGGTCCGATAGCCTAGAGATAGGTGTAGATTATCATAAAACGCAACTGCGCCCCTGTAAAAATTAGGTTAACCTGGACCTATCGGAGATGGACGTTAAAATTCGGAGGTCCCCTCGTTAGTAGCGTTGCCCTTGTCCAAAAAATACATTCGCGCCTATCAGGTAGCGTGGGGCGTATTATCTGATGAGTGTTCTGTTGCTTTCACTTGTCAAATGTGCTACTATAAAGCGCTCAGAACACGGTGATTATCGTGGGAAAAGTGCTATATAAATTATATTTAATATATCTAACGTTTCTTATCTTTTAAAAGAGAAAATAAAAACAATTGTCATAGATAAAGTGGATCGGACCAATAGAAAATCTAAACAGATTGGTCGTAGTCCTAACGATGATATAAAAGTATCAAACTGCTGGGATTGGCAAAAAACATTTATGTCTACTAGTCAAAATCCGATGTGCAAGATCGCACGATTGCTGTTTAGAAATCATGTTATCAACAACAATGACAATAATGATAATAAAATGGTTGGCTTATAAACCTCTGAGAGGTTTTCAAGATTCTATATTCATGTGATTGGAGAGCATTTGAAGCACGTAGAAGATTAGCAATAGCATGTACCTAATCGAGTTCTTTGTTTGTTATCTGTGCCCGCTACATCAGATTTAAACAATCTCTAGATTAACATCTACGGTCACAGACAGAATGATATCTAAATGTATTGTATAGCCATTGGGGTTGAAACTTGTCTCACGCGCAGTGGTTGCGGGCAACGTGAGACGCAGTGGTCCCGGATTCGAATCCTATAGACTATCGGGTTCTCAGTTCTCAGGACCTATCACAAGCCCTAATATTGCCAATGGGAGTGGGGATGGTGGGAAGGAGAGGGGACGGTAGGTGAATGACGGGTCAAGACACAAGGAAGCAGACAAACAAAGAGAGAAAAAAAAGAAGCAAAACAAAACAATGAAAAAAACCACGAAATTTTATGATCTTTGAAAAGGATTGCAAAAAAATTGTCATTTACAAGGTTTTCTGTCTGTTTCCTATCCATCTGTCTGTAATGTCTGCTTATTTATCTATCCATCTATCTATCTATCTATCTATCTATTCATCTATCTATCTATCTATCTATCTATCTATCTATCTATCTATCTATCTATCTATCTATCTATCT